>JAXIVD010000862.1:60257-77757 GCA_036785275.1 Cancer borealis
GTATAAAAGTAATGCATACCTTTTTGTGAGTGTGTTATTGGTTGAGGTGTGTAGTGTGTGTGGAGGGTGACCGTCAGTTTGAGGATTGTTGTAGCGCGACAAGAATCTAGCAATCAAAGGTATTCGTTCAAATCCGCTTACCAAAATGTTGTGTAATATATGTGCAAATATACTTCCAAATTGTGTATGTGTATGTGTTTGTGAGTGTGTGTGTGTGTGTGTGTGTGTGTGTGTGTGTGTGTGTGTGTGTGTGTGTGTGTGTGTGTGTGTGTGTGTGTGTGTGTGTGTGTTCTGTGTGTGTGTGTGTGTGTGTGTGTGTGTGTGTGTGTGTGTGTGTGTGTGTGTGTGTGTGTGTGTGTGCGTGCGTGCGTGCGTGCGTGTGTGTGTGTGTGTAAATCATTTAATGCCTAGGGACTTCAGTATTTTACAGCATGTAATGAATTTCGATTAGATATTAATCTTTCATTTTATTCCCCCTTTCATTGCAGCGAGGCAAAATGAGTTTGTATGTATGGAATACGTGAACGAGAATATACGAAAACCGGGAAGTCAGCTGTTAGGTCGCATTTGCCTCACTGTGATAGTAGAATTTCCACACAAATGTGAAATATGCAAAAGGGCAATATTGTCTGATCCAGGCTGTTGGTGCTGGAATAGGGCCCAGCGGGGGAGGGTGAAGCGGGCAAGGAGTGGAGAGTGTTACCTTTCCCCTTCCCTTCATCACTATGCTTTTCCACTTCGTTGCTGATGACTCGGAACACATCAACGTAAAACGAAGACTGACGATAGAGAACAAGACTCCCACGCGGTATTATGAGGATGCATGAAAGGCTATATGCTTCTGTGTGTGTGTGTGTGTGTGTGTGTGTGTGTGTGTGTGTGTGTGCGTGTGCGTGTGCGTGTGCGTGTGTGTGTGTGTTGCAACTTGGACACTGATCCTCTGTAAGCTACAGTATAGAGGCAGGCTGTCTCCACTAAAGCTGGAGATGGAATAGAGAGACATAATGTTAAAACCGACATAATTAAAGACATATTTCATCTATTTCCTCTGGTGATGGAAATATCTATAGTCTTTGCGAGGAAATATTGGGCGTAAGACTTAGTGTAAGACAGACACAAAGAAAGTCGTAATTCTGAGCCGCACGTGACGCTGGCCCAACAAGGGAGATCAGAGTAAAGGTGACAGCAGCCCAGGGTTAACTGTAGCAGGTGTCAAGGCCGAGTGGGAATGGGAGGTTCGTGATTCCAAGTGCGTCAGGGAGGAACAGGGATAAAAGGGCGTGATTCCAGCTGGCGTTGTGGAATATATGGAACAACAACTGGAAGAGAGAGAAAAATGTGCGATTCCAGTTTGTATGACAGCGACAGAAATGAAAACTTGATTTATACATAGTCAGTGAAGTATCAGGAGTGCGATAAAGGTGTATGAAAGTTTCTGATATATGAATGGTTATGTATACTTCTTGGAGTACAGTGATAAAGTAAAGAGTATAAATGAATACATGAATATAGGAAAATACAAAAAATATCTGGGACTTCCATGGATTTCATTGGTTACAAGAAAAACATGGATGAAACACGATCATAGTTATTCTACTGCATCCAGTTAAAAAAAAAGTTAAGATATAAATATTTTCCTTTATATCCTTGCAGAAAACAAAACAAAACTGCAAACGTTTTAGATTTTTTGGGAAGGTAAGAATTGCTTTTGCTGATACGAACATTGCATACAGGAAAGGCTGAGTCGTATTTGATTTTATTTTATTTTGTTTTACTTCAAAAGAAATGTGCATTGCCTCACAATGTTTCATATCAATTTGTTGGCTATATGTGTCGGTAGAGGTAAATTATCTTTTCGTAAATGTCTACTTATAATCGCAGAATGTAAAGAGTATTTTAATGGTCTTTTGATATTCCTTACTATGGAAATACACTAACATAGTCGACGTGTGTTGCATCGACGCGAAAAGATCAACATTGTGGACGAAGCGTATTTGTCCAGTCCAATGTTGACCCGATAAGAAACCGCCTCGTGTTAAGCCAATTGTTGCTGATTAAAACATGTTGCTGCTAACACATAGAAGTGCAAGTATATATATGTTCCTGTCACCTTATCCTTCCCTTGTTCACAGAAAGTATATATTTAATACAATGTCCACTTCTGTTCTTTTTTTTTTTTTTTTTTTTCTAACAGTTCATGTATCTATTAATTTATATAATTTTCTTTTTGAATGTCTTGTTTTCTTTATTTATATGTTTATCTATATTTATTCATGTATCTGTATTTATTTGTCTATATATTTATTTATTTATTCAATTTATATATGTTTTTTCTTGCCTTTTCTGAGATACATCGCCTTGGTATGCTGGTCACGTCATTTCGTTTATTGTTTCCATCCATAATTAATTTTTCCAACGCTTGACGAGCATAGTATCGGCAGGACTGTCAATAAGTATTCAGTCTGCACCTGTCCTGTACCTTGTGTCACTTATATGTGTAATGTATATGAATAAAATGAGAGCAGTTCATAATAGTGAAGTCTTTATTTTTTCTGTTCGTTTTTCTCTCATAATTAAGTTTGTATCATAATTAGTGTTCAATGAAAGGTACTAGCCGCATCAGTAGTCATAGTAATGGTAGTAGTAATGCAAATGTGTTGTGAAGTAATTAGTTTGCGAGCAAAACAAAGGACGAACAAAGGAATGTGATTTTATGGAAAGTAAACGAGACAAAGCGAGAAAGAAAAAAAAAAGCAACTATTTAAAAACACCAAATTAAATTATGTATATAAAAAAAAAACATCGATACATAACAATGAAAATGAATGAACGCCTCCAATGACAACAAAATAAAAAAAAATACCGAGAATGTTATCCAGTACAAAAAATAAACCCATTATTTGTCCTCCAATACAACAGACAACAACAACAACATATAATACGACAAGAAAACAGACGAACCACAACACAATACATGGAAATATAATAACAAAGTCGGGTCTATGATAGAGTCATTAAGGTGGGCGGAGGACGTGCTTCAGGAATAATTTGCTCATCACACTCTTACCTGAATATCCATCAGGTGAAATAAGATCGTGCACCAGAACAATATCCAAGACTCATTTTCCGATAAAGTCTCGCGCCGCATTGGATATCGGGGCGCACTTAACCGATAGGGGGGGTGGTGGTGTGGTGTCCTCCTCCTCCTTCTCCTCCTCCTCCTCCTCCTCCTCCTCCTCCTCCTCCTCCTCCTCCTCCTCCTCCTCCTCCTATTGAGTTCAGTTTTGTTATCCAGTTGTTAACTTTGTCTTGCTATCCCCAGGTAAATGCACATGCTGATAATGGTAGTAGTGATGGTTATTATTATTATTATTATTATTATTATTAGTATTATTATTATTATTATTATTATTATTACTATTACAGGACATTATAGTCACCCCATTAGAGCGCCAAACACCATTAAACCCACCCAAATAGAGTCCCATTAACGGGTGATATCGGTAACTTTAACGTGTTGTTTTGGCAATGGTCGCCTCGGGATGCTACACACCTGTCCTTACCTTACCGTTTTTCAGACCGCACCTGTAGACCCTCTTTGTACCGTGTTACATGTTTGTTTTGGTGTGATAGTTTTTTCTGCTTTATCAATCAATAGTTTGCTTTTAATTCTTCTTGTTTAAAATCGTACATTACAGACTATTAATCAAACACATGGGATATTTAAACAATGAAGTGTGACATGCTACATACATTGACACTAACTCGTTCAAAGGTGACAATCGGATTCAACGTAAAGGTAACGTATACTCTATTTAGGCGTCAATAATAACGTAAATAGACGATTAAACCAGATTACCGATTGTATGGCTGAAAACATGAACCAATTGTTTAGTGGAAGTATTGAATTGATTTTCTGGTGCGTTACCGGGCGGCATAACGTACATGGATTGCAGGTGAAGTGGAGTCTGCTTACCGTTTAATACTCCCGCATGAAAACTGGTGTCCCGCCCATCCCGCTGCTGTGCTCTGCTGTAATATTGGCTCAGCACGTGGCTCAGCAGGGGCGGGAGTGCTTGCTGGTGTATTAGCGCGGGAGATATTTCTAAAGCGAACTAAATTTTGATGTTGAGCACATAATCAGGTTTTGTGTTTATGAATTGTTTAGTGCTTTGAGGTAATTATGGTGTTCTAATGGGTGTTTTTTTTTTCTTTCTTTAGTAATGGTTTTATATTTTTGTATGTTCCTTGTTTGCTTAATAAGCATTTATTTTTATTAATGACAGAAGCAGCGGCTCTGTTATGATATAATCAACGCTAAATCAGACCTGCTTAATAGACTACCAGAGTTCCATCAAGTGTTTACATTGGAGAAAATTATAAGATTTGAATTTAAAATATCAAGTGATCCGGACTTAGCCAATGTACAATGCACCTCCCACCGTAGCCAGCTTGCACACAAATCACAGACCAATAACTGTGGACAGTGTCTGACTAAGAGGCAGTGAAGGGCTGGCTGAATGCAACCTGTCGCAAGTCATGTTACTTGCAGTGGTTCATCCCCCTGAGGCAGGACGTGGGTGTGTCGAGCTGCCTCGCCACTGACACCCATCTCTCTCGCCCTCCCTCCTTACCCTGCTAATTCCCACTCCTCGACCGAGAACATAATACTTTAATACCTTCGCCACCAATCCTTCTCAATTCTCAACTGCAATATATATATATATATATATATATATATATATATATATATATATATATATATATATATATATATATATATATATATATATATATATATATACACTTCGCGTAAATATCTAATAAACCTTAATATCTTCGGTAATTTCACTTTTTGAGGTTAAAAGGATATAATCAAGATAAAATTATAATTATTATATACATTAATAATGTAAAATTAATTTTATAACCATTTTTTGAGTACAGCAGATTTTCTATAACATTCAACATCCATTCAGCGTTTAAGCCACTTGAAAATATGATAAATCTCGGTATTAAGTGAATCTGCATCCTACACTGTCACTTTAGTCGTGTTACCTTGAACGGATGGTTTTGCTGAATTTATATACCTGGTAGTGTGGGTGTCCCTGGTGTGGGTGTCCGTGGTGTGGGTGGACACTCTAACCAACAACTGGAAACTCACTCTCCTGCCTCGCATTCCTCTTATCTCCAACAGATAGCGTGCAGTTCTGAATTTCAAACCCATGAAATTGAGTATTTTTAAAGCTAATGGAGCGATAATGTATACAAGTTTGCAGCTTAATAGTGTTCTTGAAGAGAGAGAGAGAGAGAGAGAGAGAGAGAGAGAGAGAGAGAGAGAGAGAGAGAGAGAGAGAGAGAGAGAGAGAGAGAGAGAGAGAGAGAGAGAGAGAGAGAGAGAGAGAGAGAGAGAGAGAGTATGTGTGTGTGTGTGTGTGTGTGTGTGTGTGTGTGTGTGTGTGTGTGTGTGTGTGTGTGTGTGTGTGTGTGTGTGTCAGGTAACATGTATGTATGTAAAAGATGAATAAAAATGAAGAAACACATCAGTCGCTTGTAAAGTAATTGATGAAATGGATGAAGAAAAATTCAAATTGAAACAAAAAAAATAACGAGTGACGGACATAAAGATAATGATTTGCAATACGTGGAAATAAGTGATGGATGTAATGCAGGTAATGGAAAAGAAAAAGAAAAAGAAAACACAATTAACGGAAGAGAAATTAAATGCAGAGGGGAACAAATACAAACTCATTAATGATAGAAACGAAAAAAAATAAATAAATAAAATAAAGAAAGAAGAAATGAAGAGCAGAAATTCAGAAATACAGGAATACTGACATAATTGCAAAAAATATTAAATTCCTGTCGACTTTATATTATTTCCATGACTGTACGAGTGTATGATTTAAAAAGGAAAAAAACTAGAGAATTGTGACTGTGTGTGTGTGTGTGTGTGTGTGTGTGTGTGTGTGTGTGTGTGTGTGTGTGTGTGTGTGTGTGTGTGTGTGTGTGTGTCTAGTGTATTAGCCACGTCTGTTACGCTATGCAAGGATTGATCAGTTCTAAGTATTAAAGAAAATCTGAATGGCGTCATAAATAGCATGGTGTTCAGTCCAGAGTTCACTGACGTTTGCATCTTAAAGGGAGAAGCGAAGGGAAGGAAGGGAAGGTGGGGGAGCAAGGGGAGAAGTTGCTTACCTGAACCTAGTCACCAAAACTCTATACCTTTTTACAGGCAGGTGTGGTGGAGTTACCGGGAAGTGGAGGAAAATATTATTCCACCTATACTTTTTGTGGGTTTTATAAGGGAAATGTTTTTTTTATTTTGGTATTCTTTACGTTTTGTTGTTGTATTTTAATTCTTGAAACTATCTTTGAAATATTTACTGAATTCTAATAGCTTTGCAAAGTAGAAAAAACGTAAATGTATATAGTTCTAGTGAATATATATTTCTTTACATCTATTTAAATATACATGACCGAAACCTTCATAAAAATACCTCTTAATATATAACTCTTTTTCGAAAACTGCTACTCATTACAAAATACATGACGCGTATCTGGCAGCTCATCCCAAGGGAGTGTTTTGTATATTATAGTTATATCTTTATATCTGTGTGTGTGTGTGTGTGTGTGTGTGTGTGTGTGTGTGTGTGTGTGTGTGTGTGTGTGTGTGTGTGTGTGTGTGTGTGTGTGTGTGTGTGTGTGTGTGTGTGTTTGTACATGAAGCAGCAACACGGGGATTAAAAAGTGTAGTTCAAGCTGTTGTCTTCATGTGCATAAATTTAAATTGTAATGAGGAATCAGAAAACGCTGCCGCTGCTCGGATCAAAGGATTAGGTAAAAGAGCATCAAGTTCTCAGGATAAAGCAAGATAAAGTACGAGTGTTGATAAATAATGCAAACATTCTACCATTGGACGGAAAACAAACTAATAGTAATGATTTTGCTGTCATTTATATGTTAAAAGCCTCACTGTTTATGTGTTTGGTACTAACAGTCATTTTAATATGTTTTATGAACCAGCCTTTATTTCGTCCAGGTTAAAAAAAAAAAATGTATCACAGTACAGTACCGTAAACTAAGCTGTAAATTAATGAGAGAGAAAAATATATTTTATCCTAACTATTTAAAATCGTGTTTGACAATCTCCATAACTAATAAATCATAACAACACAAAGAGCAAACACGCATTGAGTTATGAATGAATAAATAAAAACTCCTAAAAAACGAGAGATAAAAAAAAAGTTTCATTGCGAGAGTCGGAACAAAGTACACAGGTAGCTAACTGGTTCCCCGCGAGCCTTGCGTCGACAGATAAGGCGGACTTATCTCTGCATAAAGTGTACATTGAACATGGGCCGGTAGTGGGGACCAAGGGAAACTGTCGGCCGATAGCGGTTATCTTCACAGCACATTGCACAGCCTTTCCCTCCCTCGCGTCGCTTCGGAGGCAACACTGCACCGATTTTTATGAATGGGAAGTCGTCATATTCTGGTGCGTTCATGTTACTGAGCCACGTTTGTCTTCACTGAACCTTGTGTCTGTGTGCAGAGTTAACACACACGCACACGCACACGCACACACGCACACGCACATGCACACACGCACACACACACACACACACACACACACACACACACACACACACACACACACACACACACACACACACACACACACACACACACACACAGTTTCCCTCGTTGCAACACCCGACCAAAACCAACACTGCGTTCCTTTGTCCTTACCTACAACAACAGCAACAACAACAACAACAACAATAATAACAGCAGGAACAGCAAACATTATTCATCCACTGTCCTCCAACGCACTACAGCCCTACATAGTAAAGCACAGCAGCAGCTTTAAATATTAGATGATTGTGATATGAAATATATGCCACTTACATTGCCATGCCAATATAGATGTTATTAATATTACTACGCGTTGCCGTGGGTCCAAGTACACACGTTAGGAGGCTTTCAAAGAGCTGCGCACCGTGATCTTACCTTATCTGTGTGTGTGTGTGTGTGTGTGTGTGTGTGTGTGTGTGTGTGTGTGTGTGTGTGTGTGTGTGTGTGTGTGTGTGTGTGTTTTTTTGAGAGAGGGAGAGAGAAAAAAAGAGATAAAGAGAGACAGAGGAAAAAGTGAGAGATGAAAAAACAAGACAGACTCATAACCAAACGTTCCATAATATTGTCACAGGAGCCAGACACATAAATCCCCTTGCCATCACGACACTAAAACGAGCGTCTCAGTATTCACTGCCGTACACTGACGCCGTCCTTCATGCCGTCGCGTCCCAGCTGGTGATTCTCTCAGTGGATTTTCCTCTCGCGTGCAGCTCGAGTTTAAACAATATCGTGACTCGAATTTTTCTCGCACCAACGTGGGAGGAGGTAATGCGAACTGTCTTCCCTCCCGCTGCGTCGCTCCCTCCCCGGCGGTTCTTGGCCCACAGATCTGAGGCAAACCTGAAAACAAGCACGTTAAGGTCGGCGCAGTGCTACAAACAGTGCTGGGCGGCGATCTACCTGTACCGCGGTGACCCCTTGGCACTGCCGTCTCCTGCCCACCTGCCGGACACACGCCCTTCTTGTAAACACATAAAACAGCAAGGGTTCCTCAAAACAGGCAAGGGCGCGCAGGGGCATGCAAGTGGTGTTATTCCATCGCTGTTAAATGCAGAGGGAAACAGAGCAGAAGTGCGGTGCATTATAACCTGGTTTGTGTGACGGCCTGGCCACTCCCCGTCACTCACGCTCTGCTGCCCGAACCCCGATATATACTGCCACGCATCCCTGAACACACGGAATACGGCAAAGCAGACATACGGTTCCCTGCTGACTTTATTTAATCAGGCAGCAAAGTATTTTATTCAGGACACGTGCATGATTGATATTGTAGCGAAAACCACTCAGCGCACTTCACTAATGCATAAAAGTAATGAGTGCTATGGTGCCACGCCCACCTACACGCCCACTTACACGTCCACTTCCACGCCCTCACCACGCCCTCACACACCTAGGGACAGACAATGGTGGGGATAAATGTCCGATATGCCTCGTACACACACTCCCTCGTTATGATAGGTGTTGGTGTTGCATGGTTTGCCGTACCTTCGTTTTCTACCTTTTGATCTGTTCTTGCTCTGCTTTTTCCACACAGGCTGGTAACATGATGCTCCGGCGTTGACTTGTCGTTGCCTTTTATGTCGTTTTCGTTCATTTTAAGTTTTTTATTTTATTTTATAAGGTGTTTTTCATCCTTTTAGTTCCTTTTCCTGTTCGTTATTGCTTATTGCCGGGGGGAGGAAAGGGAAGGGAAGGGAAGGGAAGGGAAAGGGAGTGTTGCTTTGATATTGCCTCGTTTTTACTTTGGTTTGAAACAGTGACTTTACTTCAGTATTATTAGTTCAAAGGACAACCAACAGGAGTTCAGGAAGCTTAACATGATGCACTTACGGCTTCATCTCAGTGTATATATTTCCCTGTTTCATGTTTCCTTGATGCAACAGACGTGGAAATTTGTCAACAGTAACAGAAGATTAATTCTAAACTATTTTTTCCTTAACATTGACACTTAAACAGATAAATACTTGCATGGGACTAATTTCCGTAAAGGGAGTATAAATGTCTTGAGATCCAGACGAGTAAGTGTTAATGTATCAAGAAAACATATTGGATACTATAATCTAACCTACAATGATCCGCGTTGCAGCAAAGTTGGTCAGTGTAGGTTTTCATCCTTCTCTCAGCAGTGTTGTTGATCGTTACCTCGCACTGGTACACGAGTCTACTCCCAGATGGCGATGTTGTGTGTCGGGAACCTCTAATTGGAAGCCTTGCACTGGAGATCGGTACCTACGTGTGTTTTGGTCAATACTGGACATAAGAGGAGGTGCAATGCTACACAGAATGGAGTGTGTGAATGTGTATGTGTGTGTGTATGTGGGCGGGGAGAGACAATGTAATTAGATGTTAGGTGAAGTTAGCACAGTGAACCGACTACTGTACTGGTGAAACAATAGCTGTTGTCGCAGAGGTGATGCGAGTCAGAGGCTGGCAAGAGAGAAAGTGCAATTATTTTTACGTCCGCCTCTTTTCGCTGCACACCATTGAAGGACATTATGAGGAGTTTTTATCCTGTTGGAACTTCACCGCAGGATCCTTATGTTGACACCAAACTGTATGATCGATGCTTTGTTGTGACGAGAATTGTTTTTTTCCACATAACTGAGAAACTGAAGCAGGTGTGTGTGTGTGTGTGTGTGTGTGTGTGTGTGTGTGTGTGTGTGTGTGTGTGTGTGTGTTGGGGGTCTGTGTTTGATGTGCATCTGAGTGGCAGCGCTGGAGAGGGTTTTGTGTGTTGTGGAGCTTGTCGGTGTGTGTAGTGCAGGTGTGGTGAAGTTGATGGTACGAAAAGTAAGGTGTGTGTGTGTGTGTGTGTGTGTGTGTGTGTGTGTGTGTGTGTGTGTGTGTGTGTGTGTGTGTGTGTCATGTTTTCCTGTCATAGTGAAATTAGTGTTTTTTTCGGGTGGTGCGTGCAAGGTATTCTGACACACGGTGCTTTATCATTGTTTTAGTCACATTATTATGCACGCGTCAATGTGTTTAGTCTGGGTGTTGATTTATTGCCTCCAAGTGTTGCATCATATTGGACATTTGACTGTGTTCAACCATTTATTTCTGTTCATTCACCTGTTTCTTTCCTCTTTTTATTATTATTATTATCATTATCATTATTTTTTTAATTCTCAAACGTGAAAAACGAGATTAAATGAACTTTTTTTTTCTTTCTCTCTCTGTATGTGTGTTTGTGTTTGTGTTTGTCTGTTTGTGTGTTAGTGTGATGGTGGGAGGAAGGATTTCGTGAGGTAGAATCTCTTCTCGACACCAATTTGTCTTTGTCCCCAATTTCCTGCCGGGAACATTTATCTTTTTACTTTTTTTTTCTCTCTTTTCAGGTAGGAATTTGTAGTGTGAGAATTGTTGCGAAGAATGTACGTGTGTGTTTTTGTAATGTTTGTTGGGGTCGAATTAAGTTGTTTTGGTATTAATGAGGAGCTGGGCGTTTATAGTAATTATATACACACACACACACACACACACACACACACACACACACACACACACACACACACACACACACACACACACACACACTCACATACACACACACACACATCACGTTATCAAACGCATCATCAAAATTGAACTCCACATCTTTTTAACATAACTTGACGCGGTCTGTCTATCAAAGCTGCCAATTCATACAGCATTTCCGCTTCTACATATTCATAACACACATAAACACACACACACACACACACACACACACACACACACACACACACACACACACACACACACACACACACACACACACACACACACACACATCTATCCTTTAAAAAAAAATCCAGCTCCCTCCTAACTGGTGTCATTAATTCGGGGGCTCGAATTTCTTCCGATAAAGTAATATGAAGGGAAACTTTTACGATCGAAAGGCGTCCAGAGAGGCCAAGTTGCCGGGCTTGAGACACCTGCCGCCACTTGGTCCCGGGGTGAGGGCGGGACGGGACTAAACTGGCCGACTTTGCTCGTTACACTGATATACACGCGGTTGTCTACTGGCTCTGCGGGGGGTAAGTGGGGCCTGTTAGTGGTGGGTCATAGTGGAGGCTGTGGTGGTGTTAGAGGTAGTTAGGGGAAGAGTTAGTGGTGGAGTTAGTGAGTGGTGGTGATGAGGTGATGAGGTGATTAGTGTTTTTTCGATCTTATTTTGCCTTGTGAATGATTAGATGTGGAAGAGGAAGAGGAAAGGATCTATTCATTTTTCCATCAGCTATCTATCTGTCAACCTGTCAATTTGTTTATATATTTGTTTAACTAATATCTTGAGGACGAATAGGAGGGAAGGTTTTAACATCTCTTCATCATCTCTCCATCTATCCATCCATCCGTTTGATTAATTATTTTCCCATCCACCAGTTAGTGAGACGAGACTATTCAGGCGAGTCTTACCCCTTTACAGTGACACAGTTTGGACGCAACCTTTTTGTAGCACCAGATGTATTATTCGTCCTTGTATTCCTGTCATAGCGTCGCTCACACACTCCTGAATTGTGGATCTCTGGACGTCTGAAAAAATACCGCTGTTCGAGTTACTTTTTCATATACATTGATCAGAATTCTGGACCCGGTTTCATTATACACTAGTGAGTTTTTTATTTAATTTTTTTTTTTTTACTTAGCGAGGCTGAATGTAGTGGCTGAAGTGAGTTTTTTTTTTTCTCTCCTTCACTCTTTCTCTCGCTCACATTCATCCAAAGTTTTTTTTTTTTATGTTCCAGATTTTTGTTTTATGTTTATGAAAGATTTTTTGGTTATACTTATAATTTGGTCGGCAGGTGTTTTCTCATCCACTCCCTTCCCTTCCTTTTATATCCTCCACGCCTTCTACACCCTTCCCAACACATGCTTTCCCTTCTCAGCAGCAGCCCCAGCCAGTCCTTGGTCGTAAGGCTTCACACAACACTAAGATCATTTCCTGCCTTCACCCTCTGCGTCTCTTACAGCCCCTTAAGTCAGCCTTCCCTTGCCCTCGTTCAGCACTACAAGCTCTCAAGGGTTTCAAAGCCTCGCAGAACACTAATACAAAACCACATGCATAATATGTAATCACTTCAGTAAAAAAAAAAATGTATACTGAATAATAACGTTATTTTAGCTCACTCATTAATTCCGTCATGAAAATATTTATAACACGAGTATTGCCTTGCTTTTTTATCCCTCCCTTTGTTTATGCCAACCTAAAACAGGCAAATTACCGCCACCTTTATAGTTAAATTAATAAGTTTTGGCTTTACAAAATTGGGAGGCTTCAGAGCTCCCAGGCCAGAGCCAGCAACCCGCAAAAACATTGAATTACTCCCAGAGGCCAAAATGTGCCGGCACTAATTAGTTCCAGAGATTTTGTAGTGCTGCGTATGTTATTAAAGCTGGATGGCGGAGTTATCAAGTGCTGACGAACTGATGCTGTGCTCTTACTCATGATGCTCAGGTCTTGCTGCTGGCAGTGCTGATGGTGGTGCTGGTAGTGGTGCTGGTGGTGCTGGTGGCGGTGCTGGTGGTGGTAGTGGTGGTGGTGGTGGTGCTCGCGGTGTTTATGTCCCAGAAGACTCACAGAACTAAACCACACACGCCTTGCAGATTTCACGCCGGCAGCCACTGCGAGATTTCACTGGTTTCACTCTCATGCCTTCCTCACTTGTGCTTTTTTGGTCCTGCAAGGGTCTAGAACAGGGGTAGCCAACCTTTTATATACCATGCGTCAACTTTATGTCATACGGTTTCAGATGCGCCATAAATCTCTTGAGTAGGCTTACTTTATTATTATCACAAGGATGCAATGCGCCACTTCTAATCATGCAATGCGCCACGTTTGGCGCATGCGCCATAGGTTGGCCACCCCTGGTCTAGAACATGGTGTAAGAAATTTATTACGTGTGTACGAGGAGGTAAGAAGAGTCCCAGGAAAGATAAGTTCGTCTAAGTGTGAATTGTGAAGCAGATAACTTCATGAGGAATGTTTCAATTTAAAGACATGGACCACAGGTTATATTTACGCACACAATCCAGCTTTGGCCGCCCTGGTAACGGGGCTTAGCTTTGGCGTGAGTGGTGAGGCCAAGGGGAGATACGCAAAACACTGACAACACCAACAATACCTATAACAACAAACAACAAAGTATTCACTGTAAAGAGGAATGAGGTCACCAATGGAGTCTCAAACTATATAGCAACGTACGAGGAAAAGTTTAGGGAAGCACAAACAGAACATCAACAAAATCCTCCTTTCCCCTTGAAAAAAACAAAATAAAAATTCAAGGCAGTGTTATATATCGGTGACCTGTAAGCGCGAAGGTGACCATTCCTGCCTCCAGGGAATAAAAGTCGCGTCCAGAGACGTGATCTTCGGTCTTAAAAGTTGCACTAGTAACGAGCATTCGCCAGGAGACGTACGAGACAGGTGCAGACTTGGGAAAGAAGGCCTTGCAGTGCCGAGGGTGGGGTGGGTGGCAATGCAGTAACACAAGGAGGAGCAGGAGGAGGAGGAGGAGGTGAAGGAAGGGAACTGCAAGGGATAAACTGAGTCCTGGCTTTCCTGCTCCTGTGTCTGTGTGTCCCAGCAGACTTGTCGTAGTAAGGTCGTCTTAATTCACGCTCAAGAGGTGCTAATCACGGTTTGAGAGGACAGGGAGGGCGCTTATCGTGCTCTGACCACCCCGTTTCTCTCTCTCTCTCTCTCTCTCTCTCTCTCTCTCTCTCTCTCTCTCTCTCTCTCTCTCTCTCTCTCCTCTCTCCTCTCTCTCTCTCTCTCTCTCTCTCTCTCTCTCTCTCTCTCTCTCTCTCTCTCTCTCGCTCGCTCCGTCCTTTGTTACATCGTCTTTAATCTTAATCAACTTTTGATTATTGTATGAACCTTTTTCATCGTGTAATTATGTAAATACTTTTACTCTCACTAACTTTTCCCAAGTTTCTCATCGCCATCTCGAGAGGCTTGACTTTGTGCTGCTAAATTATTATCCATTTGTGTGCGTTTAGCCAATCTCCGCCATGTGTGTGTGTGTGTGTGTGTGTGTGTGTGTGTGTGTGTGTGTGTGTGTGTGTGTGTGAGTGTGAGTGTGTATTAAATAATTCTCCATTGACGAATCCAAGTGGGATTTCACTGAATAATTTCATTTAGCTAATTGGATGCATTTTGCCATTACTAATAATCTTACATCATGTTCGTATTATTGTGGGTTTTAGGTAATAATTGTCAGAGATCATCAAATTTACTTCGTTCATGAAATATAATATAATCACTGCATAGCAACGTACAATATTCCCTTCCTCCTTGATGCATAACCTTCCCTGGCTCCCTCCCTTTGATTTTCCCTTCCTTGTTCTCCTTTCTCCTTTTTTTCTCTTCTACACTCACTCTTACTGGGCCTCCCTTCCCAATGTTCTTTCTCTCCTCTCTCCTTTCTCATCTTCACTTGTACTCTTCCCTTTGCACTCCTCCACTCACCTCCTAAAATCTTCCCTCACCATTGCTCTATTTCCTCCATTAACCCTTTGCATCTCACTGAACCATCCTCACCAACACAATTTTTTTCCCTCTCCCTTTTGGTTTCTGTGGAACTCCCTGTTTATGTCTTTCTTCCCTCACTCTATCTCCCACGCAAACCTAGTCATTTTTTTCCTCTCTCCCTTTGGCTTATCCTCCGATTCCCTCATCTCTCTCTCTCTCTTTTTCTCTTTTTTTATTTACTCTTATCACTAACACCATTTCTTTCCCTCCCTGTGGCTTCCCCTTCTGTCCCCGTGTCTTTCTTTTCCTTTCCTTCCTTATTGCTCCCCCACCCCTACCTCCTCTTCCTCCTCCTCCTCCTCCTCCTCCTCCTCCTCCTCCTCCTCCTCTGGTCAGGCTTCCCTTCTCACCGCCCGCTGCTGCACCTTTCTCCTCCCTCCCCTCCCTTCCTGCGGCTCCGTCCTGAGGGTAATGGGTCGTGGCCCGCGGCTGCTCACTGACGCCTTGCTAATGGAGCCACGAGGGTGTTTTTTTGACGTGTAGGCTCACCGGACTCACTCGACCACTAGGCCTCTTTACCTCGCCTCACCTTGCCTCACTTCGCCTTGCCTTGCCCTGCCTTGCCTTGCCTTGCCTTGCCTTGCCTTGCCTTGCCTTGTCTTGCCTTGTCTTGTATTTTCTTGTCCTGTCTTGCACGCTTACTGCTACTCATGCATTTCTCTGACGGTATGTTGAATCTTGTATCAGAGTTTCTGTTTTCTATTTTCTCTGTGGATGCAAGATGTGTGTGTGTGTGTGTGTGTGTGTGTGTGTGTGTGTGTGTGTGTGTGTGTGTGTGTGGGCGTGTGGGCGTGTGTGTACTCGCGCGCGCACAAGGCACCTTACAGTCTGCTTCACCTTTGATCACGTAACTTTTTTTGCCGGAACTTACCTCCCCTGAAGTTGAATTTCCTGCGAGTTTTCTGGAGCAGGTGAGAAGCTGGTAGGGAGTCTAGGAGTAATTATCTGAGTTAGTGGCTGCCGCATGGGGACGCCACCTGCTACCTCCCTTCCTTCCCCTCTACTCTCACTACCAACTCTCCCTACTTCCTCTTCGTCACTAGTATCTCTCTCTCTCTTTCTCTTTCTCTCTCTTCTTTCCCGCCATCCTTGAGTACTAATAACCGTCTTTGTACTCCTCGCACCAACACCATTCGTTCTCCCGCCGTAAAACCTGCAATGAATGGTACCAGACCCAATGCCACCTGTATACTCTATCCCCTACATCCCAAACATCAATAATACCTATTCTTTCCACCTCCAAACACAAACTTCTATGTATGAACTTCCCACCACCACAACGACCCCCTTCTTTTTCACCACTACCACCACTACAACATCAACATCATCATCATCATCATCATCATTACCTAGCCTCACTGCATTAATTAAACCTCTCTCACCTTTACCTTACTTATATATACACCTAAAATCGGAGCCTGAGTCTATGCATGATAATCTACATTTGCCCTTTTTTTCCGCCGCGTCAGGAAGAAAAGAGGGAGTTTGAAGCCCTTTAATCGACCGAACCCTCCTCCTCCTCCTCCTCCTCCTCCTCCTCCTCCTCCTCCTCCTCCTCCTCCTCCTCCTCCTCCTCTTCCTCTTCCTCTTCCTCCTCCTCCTCCTCCTCCTCCTCCTCCTCCTCCTCCTCCCCTTCCTCTTCCTCCTCCTCCTCCTCCTCCTCCTCCTCCTCCTCCTCCTCCTTCTCCTCCCGCAGCATCCCCTACGAGGTATCCAGGAGCAGTGTTCGTAAGCGTGGCTGCAGGGTCCTCGTCTTTAAGGAAACGAGTGCCCGCTATTATTAGGATGCAAGACTCGCTACGGATGCACCTTAGAGTGTGGAGTTTCCCAGGTGGTTCATTTACATGTCAAACAAGGGTAGTGTCCTCCCACTCTCCTCTCCTACTCCTCCTCCTTCTCCTCCTCTCTCTCCTCTTCCTCCTCCCCTTTCCTCCTTGCCCTTTGTTTCCTCTGGACGGCCTAGATTGCGATGTCTGGTTCTGATTATTTAATGAAGTTTCTATTAGGTAAAATTACTGATATTCTTCTTAACCTCAAGGTATATTATTTATTTGATATTTGTATGTGGTGAAATTTTTTTTTTTTAATCTCAGCTTCCCCTTGTAAGTTATGTATGATTAGATGAAGCCTTTGTCTTTCCTTTCCTTTCCACAATTAGAATATATACAGTAAAATTGATTCTTTTTTCCTCTTACTCCTCAACTTTTTTCCCCCGATTTCTTTCTTATATATTCGTCCTTAATTCCTTGTTCGTTCTCTTTTTCCTAATCTTAAAATTTTCCTCCGCGACATGCAGCTCGTTTAGGCTGAGAAATGACGTAGGAATTGCACTGAATCCATTTGATCTGAGCATTA
>JAXIVD010000862.1:82757-85257 GCA_036785275.1 Cancer borealis
ACACACACACACACACACACACACACACACACACACACACACACACACACACACACACACACACACACACACAGGTACACGAGAGTAATGAATAGCAAGCCCTCCAAAGCGATGTTAGTCCCCAAGCTCGCCCCTACACACCTCAAGGCTTATAAAGGTGACGTTCCTGGTCTTCCTGGTCGCTCTTTAACTGTATATTTTTTCATTTTAACGACGTGAAACAAAAGGAAAAAAGTGAAGAATGAGGTGCGCAAGTAGACTGGCTAATAATCGTAATAATGATGATAATGGAAATAATAGTAATAGCAATAATATGAAGAAAAAAAGAAGCAAATAGGAGATGAGAATGGAGGAAATGGAGAAATAACACTAAATGGAAAGGAGCATCACTGGCAATAACATAATAATAACAACAAGAAATGCGAACAATAACAAGAAAGTCGAAATAAATGATACTAACAACACAGCATTAACAACAAAGTGCACCATCATCATCATCATCATCAACAGCAGCAGAATGAGCAAGAGGAAGGACCTAAATGCAACAAGAAGCTAGGACATGAACCGTTCCTCACCTGGTCTTAACACGCCCCTGACACCCGTGACTGATAACTCCATTCTAGGACTCCCTCACACCTGAACCATCCTGAGTTAATCACCGGCAGCGTGTCACCGGTCATTACCTGTGTGTCTTCGGGCCGCCGGGGACTCTGTAAGGGGCGCTGCGCTGGACACTTAGGAAGAACACAACGATGGAGTATAGGACGATAACTTAGTGCGTGTGTGTGTGTGTGTGTGTGTGTGTGTGTGTGTGTGTGTGTGTGTGTGTGTGTGTGTGATGTGTGTATGTGTGTGGATGTCATTCTGTGTATTTCGTGAACACAAAAATGTATTCTAGTTCTATTCATTACTTCTGAAGCTTTATTTTATACAATTCGTGTTCAGTTCATGTCGTTAAGTGCGTATGGCTGCATTTCTCTTTGCTGTTTCTGTTTAATTTTTTTTTTTTCATTGATTTCAGGAAAACAGCATATTATTAAGAGGTATATTGTCACTCCGCGTTACAAGAGTGTTATTCCTTGCATGAAAATTAAACTCGGCAAGCTTTTACATACACGTTCGTTTTTAATTCATAGCTTGCATGCATTAAAGGTGGAAATGCAATCCACTCAATGCTATAGGTGAAACATGTAAATAGGAAAAACTAGTATTGATATTGACAGTAACCATCTTTTCTTGCATATTCAACAACAGGGTGACTGGTCAGGTTATTTTTCAAGGGTCAGAGTAACCATAACTTAATTTTCTCTTTTCTCCCCAACAGGACGTGAGGGCGAACAAGGACGTCTCCCTTACCCCCTCATCCCGTCAGCAGCAGCAGCAGCAGCAGCATCAGCCTATCCCTGGTAAGAAGCTTTCCTTAATACATGTGCCATACGCGGAATACGATAGAGTTCGTTTTAACGCTCGTCTCTTTGATAATACAATTTTCTTCAGCCATGGTGGTTCAGTATGTAGGAACGTTCCTTCTCTCTCCTTCACTTCATCCATTTTTTTCCACTGACACCAAAACGGCTATACCATCCTGGGAAAACTCCGAATTTACAGAAGAAAGAAAGGAAGAAAAAAACCCAGACGAATAAAAAAGAAACAAACCCTGAATGTACGTATGCGAGCGAAAAATATTTCCCACCATGAAAAAGTGAGGGAAAAAAAAGAAAGGGGGAGAAGTTGAAAGTGTCTTAGGTTACGAAGAAAAGATGGGGAGAGAGGAGGAAGAAGATATGGCATAAGGTTTCACATGCTTGAGCGAGCTAGAGAAAGAGGAAGGAAGAGGTGGAGGAAGGAGTAGAAGAGGAGGTAGTGGTGGAGGAGAAGTAGGAGTTGAAGAAGGGGAAGGAGGAGCAGCAACAGGCAACAAATAGTCAGTGGTAGTGTCTTAGAATATCCTAAGAACACCACTGAGCGTCTTGAGAAGGGAGTCTGTGCATGGTTGCCTCTCACGCTGCCACGACGACCAGAAAAGTGTCGGGCGTAAGGAAAAAGTGAAATTAGAACGTTTGTGAAGCGAAAACTTGCATTACCGGCTCTCCTCCCCCACCCACCAACAGGGGAGAGAAAGGAAAACGTGTAAATATGAAGAGTGAAGTGAAAATGGAAGGAGAGGAGACGCTGAGTAGGAGTCTTGGCGGGGAAATGAGATGAGGTGAGGGTCGAGGGTCCGTGTATTGTTGTGAGGGACCCGCTGCTGCCGCCTCCTCAATGGATGGCTGAGGGAGGGAAGGGGAGGGAAGTTCGCCTCTTGAAATACTGAACGCTATACAGACATGGGGACATACATACATACATGCATACATACATAAATGCACATACTAATACGTATTCACACAAACATATATGCTTTAACACAGTCATACGCATACATTCATACACACCCATGTAGCTCCGTATCTATTACCTCATATCTACTCTGTGTATGCATTCTACGTGCACGAAAGTC
>JAXIVD010000862.1:90257-97757 GCA_036785275.1 Cancer borealis
GGAAGAAAAGGACGAAATGGACTAAAATAAAACTGAATGTCCGTGTACGCAGAGGGACGAGGGAAGTAGCAGAAGAGGGGAGGAGTTGAACCAAACGGAGAATGAAACAGAAACAGAAAAAGAAAGGAAGAGATGAGGAGGAAGATGATCACTCAAGTAAATATACAATACTGTGTGAGAACAAGGGCAGATGTCTGTATGTGTGTACGTGCGTGTGCGTGTGTGCATGTGCGTGTGTATGATGGAAAGGCAGACAGCCAAATAGAAAAAAATGATAAAGAAAACTAAATTCAAGACAAACACTAATCCTAAAAATATAAAATAGAGGAGTAAAATATTAATTAGTTACCCTTGAGAAAATAGAACATGGGATAAGTTATCTGCTCACCAGGAGGAATTAATGCTGGAGGCTGTAAAACGATCACAGGCAGTATTTCCGTCGGTGGTGGTGTGAATGTAAATTTTGAGTGCAGTGGAGTGTTAGTGTGGCAATAGAGACAAGAGAAAATG
Source organism: Cancer borealis (assembly GCA_036785275.1). Taxonomy (NCBI): domain Eukaryota; kingdom Metazoa; phylum Arthropoda; class Malacostraca; order Decapoda; family Cancridae; genus Cancer; species Cancer borealis. Next base: position 90,768 of record JAXIVD010000862.1, read on the forward strand.
TTTACATGTAACAATACAGTATGAAATTTTATAGCAATGGACATAAAGCTTGATGTAAAGTATAGCTGTTTTAGGGCCTGTGTGTATGTATGCGTGAGAGAGAAAAAACCTGTGCATTTATAAACGTATTGCCAAGTGAAGAGAGATAGGAGGAGGAGGAAGCAGAAGAAAAGGAAGGGAAAAAATGTAAGGTGATGAAGGGATATGCTAGAATGTCTATATTTTACATTAATACAAACTCTCATACTTACTATTATACTGTCATACTATCATACTATACATACTAGAACCCTATAACACTATCATGCTTTCATACTAATGCACGTGCAGGCGGTAGAAAAACACATAAAAAACTATACGTAGCTGTGTTTTTAATTCTGTAATGTTAATTCATACGTGCATGATGATTCACGCCTGTGGGACTAACCTGTTTGGCGATGTTTTTATTCATCAGTAATAGCTATGAGTAGATTTTTTCCCCCGATTTTAACACAACTCACGGGAATAGTAAACCAAACCGGATCAAAAAATACTCCCCACATACACGTTCAAGATAAGAAATTCACAAAACGTCAATCTTTAAACTGCCTCATGCGCCCTCCCGCCACACACACCAGAAGGGAAGGAAGGTGCGTTCATTCGAGTCACACACAGGTAACAAGGAGCATCTTCGTCACCGTGAATGCCCCCAAAGCACCACTTGATCTCGCGTGTAGAAGAGAGCAATATTTTGTTTGAGACGTATGCTCTGCCACACCAAAGCCACTGGAGAGAGAGAGAGAGAGAGAGAGAGAGGGGGCGAGAGAGAGATAGATAGAGAGATAGAGAGAAAGAGAGAAAGATTTAAAGTAACATTATAGAACCATTAATACGAATAAACAGAATAATAAATCAGCATAAAAACAAATATAACGTTGAAAAATATCAAAAAATAAACCAAGAAACGTCTTTTACTTCTTCTACAAACGCATGAAGTGTAAAAAATCGAAGCTATTTTTGAAGCCAGTCTGCCGGGGAGTGTCAGTGAAGAGTAGGACGAGGCGGAGAAGTTCACCAGTGTAGGAGACGATGCGTGGCTGAGGCTGGTGGCGGCAGGGGGGAGGATGGGGGGCAGGACTTGGTGGCAGGAGGGCAGGGGGAGGGACCAGAACTACCGCCGTGTTTCATGATAAAAGGCAATTGACACCAGGGAGGGTGGAGAGCAAATTACATGTCGAGGAAACAAATGGGTGGTGGTGGTGGTGGTGGTAGTGGTGGTGGTGGTGGTGGTGGTATAGGTGGCCGTCCCCTACACTGGCTTCCTCTCCCTCTAACGGTGTCTCTTGTGTGTCCCTGTATCTACTGTAGGACTTAGGGATATGTTGTCTTCATCATCATCATCATCATCATCAAGAGAATAATGGGAAAAAAAATAATAGGATGTTTCAGAGCCAGACGCAAAGAATGACATGTAAAAACCACTATAACACACACATAGGACACGTAGGAATGGGTGTTGTAGGACTGACGTTATAGGATCAATCTGCACTGTGGCTCCGGAAGTATGATGAATGTTTGAAAAGTGTGACATATAATTAAATTGCAAATACGAGTAATACGTGATAAATATTCGATGATTAAAAAGTAATGTGAATGTATAATTTGAAAACAAAATTATGGTGTTGCTCTGACGAATTACCTTTCAAATGGTCGGCTGTTTGTCACATTAGTTTGCATATTTTGAGTGTGTTTTTTCGAGTTATTGCTGGAGTGAAACATAATGGTAAAAACACGTAGAAAGAAAATAGAAAATATAAATGAAATAACATCCAATAAATACAACATCAACAATACGGATGAAACTATACAATAAAACTTTACATAACACGAAGAAAACATAACACAAAGGATGATAAAGCAAGAAATAACACAAGAACAATGACTATCTTAGTGTTACAGCTCCAAAAAAAGGGGAAGTAAGGGAAGTCCGAAGATGGTGTAGGTAGTTAAGGTAGAGGCGTTTCCCCTCAAGTGAACCCAGCAAGGTGGTGACAGCAGCACCCTCACCCTTGACTCCCGACACTCCCCTCACTCTAAAGGGGACGGGAGAAGGGGCTGGAAAAGGGAAAGAAGCTTGACTAACTTTCCCTCGAGATTCTGTCTTTCTTTAGTGTTGCCTCCCCTTCTTTCTCCCTCATTTCCTCTCTCCTTCCTTCCTGTTTTGCCCTGTTTCCTTCCTCACTCCTCTTCTTCTTTCCTCTACAACTTCTTTACATTTTTCTCTTCTCTTCTCTCTCCCTCAGTTCCTTCCTCCTTTAACCTTGAAGCAAATTCCCGTGACACTACCAACTTCCACGTTTTTATCTCTCACTTTGCTCGTTAAAGGACCCATGAAATTAGATACATACACAGGTAGATAGATACAGGTAGGAATAGATAATATACAAAGACATAGAAATACAGTTCATTCTTTAATATAAACAGATAATGTTGTGAATGCATTTTCGTTTTGTATTTTATTAGTTTCCGCGTCACAGATTTTCAAGGTAATGATTTCCCTTCGATGCAGTTTTCTTTATTGATGTATTTTTTCTGTGTCTTCATGAATAATCGTGGCATTTTGTAGGGAGCTGATCTTTTACACAGGAATAACTGTTTTTATTTATTTTTGGTGGAAGTCATCGTATCTTCTTGCTACACACCATTTCAGTCCTGTATGTCTTCCTATCTGTGTCTTTAACTGTTCATCTGAATACACATTTATCTGTTTATAGGTTACTTTTGCTCTTTCTTTCCTCTTTTCTTCCTATGTTTATATCCTAGTCAAGAGAAACTGTCTAGATACCAACATAATAGTGAAAATAAACTGCGATGGCCGAAGGTAGAGGTACGAATGTAATGAGAAGCAGTTTTTTTTTCCTGTATGTCTCTACAGAACTGCGGTACAACTTAGAATGTTGATAGGTGGAAGACAGGAAGTAGTTGCTTGATAGTGAAGGAATGAAATAGTATTTAGATTAATTAATATTTTGTAACTTATTAATAGTGATTCTTTTAACAAGTGTGATATCCTTTCCAAAAAGTGTATTGATAACGATTAGTGCAGAGTCACCTTCCTTTCATCCCTCAAATGGTGAAGGTACTTTGCTTTCTCACCTGACGCGCCGTAAATTACACCTGTCGAACCACCTTTTCACGCTGCTCTTCACGCTCTAAGGAACAAATGCTATAAATCCTCGTCCGTGTGAGGAATACTACGTTGCTTTATCGTGGAATTTTCGTGTTAAAATGTCATGATAAGACGAAGGCTGTCAATTACAGTGAAATATTATGCTAAAAACACCGTCTGTCTTTTCACTTATTACTCACAAAAACAAACAAACCAAACAGTGGAAAACAAACGCTTATAATAAAGAAAACAACCCAAAATACAGAGTTCTGGGAATTGGAAATCAGGAATGTTTGATAAAAAAAAATTCAAGAGTTGCCTTCGTTCCTAAGGGTCGCTGAGGTTTGACTGCAGCTGTCAGTTTTCCAGTTGGGTGTGGCTTCCCTTCCTTTTGAAGTGTGTGTGTGTGTGTGTGTGTGTGTGTGTGTGTGTGTGTGTGTGTGTGTGTGTGTGTGTGCGTGTGCGTGTGCGTGTGTTTGTGTGTGCATATCAAGCTTCCCCCGGTATTCCATCACTCCCGTACAGAGCATTCAGGCGTGGGAGGCAGTAAACAAAGGCAAACAGATGCCCTTCATTGAACACCGGGCCAGAGTAACGCAAATTAATACCTAATATCCAGGAACAAGACTCAAACTCCCGTGATAACAAGGTTGGCCGGCTACACAAGCACCAAAGCCGATATTGATTGCTTGGCTGGCCTCCCTGTACCACTGTCTCGGTACAGCGGGCCAGACGATGCTCACCTGCTCTCCCCTGTCCTATAGGTTACCATTAAGCAGCCTGGCGACCCCCTCACAGCCTGCACCAGTTAGTTATGTGTGATACCTTCTTGCATAATCAGTGTGACAAAATCTCTATCATGCATAAGATTCCTAGTGTGGGTTGACCTTTTACTGTCATCCACATTTTCCCTTTACTTCCTTCTCCCTCGCATCTAACCCTTTGCCAATAACTTCTCTTTCTATGCTCCCTCCTCCTATTATAACTTACTCCATACTTCCCTTTTTCTGCTCCCATTACACCCATATTGCCTGTGTTCTATCTTACTTTCCTTTACTCCCCTTTACTCCTCCTTGCCTCTGCCTCCCTTCGTGCATGGCCAGCTCAGGACACTCACCCTCCGGAGATCATGGTGTTGACTTTTATATATATGGTTGTCTTATTTTTATTATTCTCATCTGTGTCTGCTGTGATCCTTTCCCACTGGCCTGTAAAATGTCCTCACAAGATATAACGATTCCTCTATCTCCTTCACCTTCTCATTTTCCGACTCTTTCTCTTCCTACTCCTCGATCCTATTCCTCTTTCTCCTCCTACTCCTGCTCCTCTTCCTCCTCCTTCTCCTCCTCTCTCATCCACTATCCTCATCTCCTTTGCCTTCCATCTCGTCCTCTTTTCTCAACCTTTTCCTCGCTTTTTCTTCCTCATTTTTCTATTATTTTTTTCTTTCTTTCTTCTTCACCTCTTGCACTACCACTATTACCACTACCAATTCTTCTTACTCTTCCTCCTCCTCCTCCTCCTCCTCCTCCTCCTCCTCCTCCTCCTCTTCCTCCTCCTCCTCCTCCTTCTCCTCCTCCTCCTCCTCCTCTTCCTCCTCCTCCTCCTGAAGATGAGACAACCTAACAGGAAGGGAACGAGTCTATACTTGGTAAAATATGAGTTCTAAAGGGATTAATCATTACACGTGACGTTGTTTTTGTTTTGTTCATGATTTTTCTCCACGTTTTATGTCCCGCCCCTGCAGAGGAACCTCACATCTTATTTTCTTTTTCCCACCATCGTTCCTCCTTTCCCCAGCCTTTTCTCTCTACCTTCCTCCACTCTGAACCTCCTCCCACCATCACCTTCAAAATTAATAATGTACACGGTCATCAATCTTCTTTAATACTTCGTGGTATAAACATGTTTCCTGGGAACACGCAGGTATAAATTTTAACTGAACAGCGTGTGTTGGGTTTTCCTCCTTCCTTTAACAAGTAGAGGGGAAGCATGTCTATTGAATACAGATTTATGATGGGAATATTATTCGTCGGGATGGTTGGCGAGAGGAGAACGGCACCTTGTCAGAAACTCAACTTGACTTCAAAGCTGTTCACCGTCTGGAAGGAAATCAATCTCCTCAGAGCAATCACCGAGTCGCGGTCGTGCGTCCTCATACCTTCCTCAGGGACCACGATCGGATTCACGGTGTGATTGTACCTCGCTGATGCCTGTCCGCCCTCCGCCCAGACCTCTAACCCCGGCCAGGCAACAGCGGGCTGAGGCTGGAGACAAGGGGAAACTGGGAGGGGAGGAAGGGAGCAGTGCGAGGGAAACCAATTGAAAAATAGAAGAGTTGCATTTATGTATTAAGATGAAGGGAGGGAGCAGAGCTGTAGTTGATCCTGTGCTGTGTGCCCTGGCACAGTGAATTCAAGGAAACAATGGACCAACACAATGTGGTAGTGGGAAGTCGGGTCCAACCAGTTTTCCGGCAGGTCAAGCAAACAGTGGCACGCACCCACAAGACTTACAAAGTTTGCTAACTAGTTTTATATCACGGTGAGCCGGGCGAGCACTCTGCGTGGTGATTGTAGCAGTGAGGGCCAAGGAAGAGTGACATGAGGGCGTCGCGACACAACACATAACCTAACGTTCATCCATCAAAGGACACGGTCGTAGTCTCATCATCTTAACACATAACACCAACTTCAAGGTACATTGTCTTGCCAGGAACTCCTGCAAGAAACACTCCAGCTTCCACGCACCGTCGCTTGTTCCAAAGTCCTCCACGAATTTAAGCCGGTAGTAATTTCAGGCGTTGTGGTAAACAGACCTGGCAGAGACGGGGCTCATTGCTAACATGGCCTCCGTGTGGGCGGGAGCAGAGGCGAGACTTCCTTATCTTGAGGTAGAGGAAGTGTTAATTTGTGTTAATTGTTAAGTAGGTAACAGTGTGTTTGTGTATAGGAGAGTCTTGATTATGTTACAAAGATACAGGATGATGGCGTGGTGTGAGGCGCGTCTGGATGATATAGTTAGCAAGGTCTGATTGAGGACATGGATGGAAATATTAGTACCTTGCTAAGACTTATCCATTGTTGTCCTTTGTGTTGGGCGTCGAGGCGAACATTCACTCAAGTTTGCGTCTTATAGTCGTACTTGTGTGTGCGTGTATGTGTGTGTGTGTGTGTGTGTGTGTGTGTGTGTGTGTGTGTGTGTGTGTGTGTGTGTGTGTGTGTGTGTGTGTGTGTGTGTGTGTTACGTACCGATCGACGGCCTGCCTGACCAAGGTGCACGTGTGTTGTGTTTGCTGATCATGATCCACGAGGGGCCAGAGCCAGAACAAGACCCAAGTCACCGCTGGCATCACAAACCCTCGCCTGCTGCACTCAGACATATGTTATGTTGCTGCTGAAGGGCACGACACTACCACCTAATGAAAATCAAATAGTTTGACTACATTTTAAAATACAATACTTTAATGCATTTCACAACAATAAACAACAAAATTATAATAGTTACATTTGTATATTACATTATCTAAAAGGCCTGGTAAAAAGCAGGATATTTTAGTGTACTTTGCACTGTTACAAAAAAGCAATATATAAACTGGCTCACGTATACCATTAGTATATTAAAAGATCAACCTCATGTTCACCTTCAAATCCTTCATATATAATTTATTTGACTTGTTTAATGCTAATTAAAGCTTAACATCAAAGCCATGAGGAATATTGCCTTTGTGCGTCCAGGAAAAGGAGAGAGAAAGGTGTATATGTGTGTGTGCGTGTGTGTGTGTGTGCGTGTGCGTGTGCGTGTGTGCGTGTGCGTGTGCATGTGTCTGTGTGTGACTGTCT
>JAXIVD010000862.1:100257-110257 GCA_036785275.1 Cancer borealis
CTACTACTACTACTACATCTACTACTACTACATCTACTACTACTACTACTACTACTACTACTTATACCACTTTCATTTCGTCTACATTCGCGGCGAGTCAATATCCTCCGTTGTTGGGTGATCCCGTTCAGGTAATGTCAATCAGTGCTGGAAATAACGCTTCTACTCCAGTGTTTGCCGATCAATGCGTCTCATCACCTGAAGAAGACCTACCGTGAGAGAGAGAGAGAGAGAGAGAGAGAGAGAGAGAGAGAGAGAGAGAGAGAGAGAGAGAGAGAGAGAGAGAGAGAGAGAGAGAGAGAACAGGCAGTTTCATCACTTAGGAGTATAATGGTGAAAACATGGCTAACATTCCTGAACGTATGAAAAGAGCAAGGGGTGCGGGTTGCCAATCAACACTAACACTGACGTTAAATTTTCTGGCAGGTATCGTGGATTATAATGATGAGGAGACCAATTAGCCTTGCGAAATACCTGTTGTTGCCTCCATTTTCGAAAACATATTTGTGCAAACTGACGAAGAGGTTTGGTTGTGGAAATGATGAGGGAATTCATTTAGAAACCTTGCTACTTTATTCCTTGCATTAGTAAATTATATTATAGCAAATGTAAGGTGTTTATGTAGGTTATTTGAAAATTCTGATTCTATTCGTTTTATTTTTTTGTTCAAGGACTGATTATATTGAGCGATTTGAACTGGAAAAATACGTGTCCATTTCCAGCAGTGCAGCAATGGCAAATATTATATACTAATTAATTGAGTTTCTATACCTGTCTGTTACCTGTTAAGTCAGCTAATGTTTGCCTTTCGATATCTTTATTATATTGTGTTCAATATATAAATCGAAGTTATTTTAATGTTCCCTTAATTGAATTCTGCATTTTGGAAACACACACACACACACACACACACACACACACACACACACACACACACACACACACACACACACACACACACACACACACCATTGTATGCAGAAACAAAATAAAGTCAATACAGGGAAGTTTTTAAGGGGTTTTTTCCGCCAGAAAAAATAAATTCTTTCGCATGTTTCACGTTCTTTTAGCTTATGAAGTGAAGCGTTTTTGGCTTCCTCTTAGTATTCTTTGTTGCTGATTTTTATTTCCGGGTTTTGTTTACTCTATTTTTCCTCTCTGTCTTTCTCTCTCATTGTGTTCCGTCTTGTGTGTGTGTGTGTGTGTATGTGTGTGTGTGTGTGTGTGTGTGTGTGTGTGTGTGTGTGTGTGTGTGTGTGTGTGTGTTTTGTGAAGAGAAATGTAGATTCGTGGTTATGAATAGAGAACAAGCGGACCAGTTATGTTTGTAAGAATTAAGAATGATAATAGAAAGTGTTTTAATTAGTATAGTAGCATCAACATAAAACGTGAAAAAAAATAACATAGGAAGATAACAATAACAATATAATAACAATTGGATAAGATATATAACATAACAGGTGACAATCCAGGTAAAGAGAGGGATTAAAAAAAATATCAAAAAAGGTAGTGATCTCTGCTCCTGGTCAGGTGAGGTGAAGTGAGGTCCACACAGCGCTACTCTCCCAGCTTGTGTGAGATACCACCGCCTCGGAGCACAAACAAGAAGATAAAGCAAAATAATTCCTTTTTCAAGCTCAGATTTCCACAGACTTTCTATGTTTGAGTCCGTGGAACGTCGAGGTTGAAGTCGATTTATTTTTGTTATGGCAGCAGACAAGCCTCGCCCCGACCAGCCAGCCAGCCAGGACGGGGGAGGGAAAAAGGCACAGGCCAAAAGATAAAGTGGGGAAAAAAAGGGGAGAGATAAAGTTAGAAATGAAATATAGAAAAAAAAAGACTTCAAGGTGATTTCAACGTAGTGTTCGACAATATTCACTTTTTTGGGGCCACCTGGATTTTTTTTCTCTCGTATAGTTGAATTAATTGGGATTATATGTATGTGTGGAATGAACTAGCTGGGTAAAATGAGGTGTATAGTTATTTTTTCTATTCTCTCTCTCTCTCTCTCTCTCTCTCTCTCTCTCTCTCTCTCTCTCTCTCTCTCTCTCTCTCTCTCTCTCTCTCTCTCTCTCTCTCTCTCTCTCTCTCTCTCTCTCTCTCTCATAACAAAAAATCATTCCGCATAATTAGGTTCAGACAGGTGTTCTCAGTCAGCCATTGAAATGTTCTTTTTTTATTATTTCTTTTTTTTTTCTTTCATTGCTATTATTTTTTTTTTTTATACTTTTTTCCCTTTTCTTTTTTGTTTTTGATGTGTGGAGGTTGGTCTGACGTGGTACTTCTGTCGACGAGACCAGAAACTGTTCACCGAATATTTATTTTCGTGGTTTTCGTTTTTTTTTTTTTCGTGTGAGGAAATTGTCGAAAAAATAAATAACATATTGGATGATACATGGAAAAAAAAAAATTGGTGTCCCTATTTCCCCTAGTGTTATTATTTTGTAACTTAATCAATGGCATTTTTATCATTATTGGTGTCGATTTTTTCCCTTTACGTCGAAATTGGAGTCTTTTCAAGCGTTTTTTACCTTCCTTTGAAACCCAACCACACACACACACACACACACACACACACACACACACACACACACACACACACACACACACACACACACACACACACACACACACACACACACTCTGCGGTGATCACTTTCCCTCCCACCACACTAGTAGACTCGTACCACCGTGCTCCACAAACAGATAAACGTGCGCGCAATACCAAATCCTGCACCGCCTTGCTTCACACCTGGTCATTAAGGCAGCTACCACCAGGTACTACAAACACCTCCCTTCCCTGTCCCTTCCGCTGCTTTATAAAGGAGGATGCAACGCGCTACCCTCTACTTCACATCTTGTTTGACCAAAATAATTATAATCGATGTTTGTGTACATGTTCTTTTATTAATTTAGTTTAGATGCATTCATGTGTTTGCATTGAGGTGTGTGAGAAGGTGTAGTGTTGTTGTTTGTGTGTTGTTTCCCCTTGAATGCAGTGTTGATGAAGGTAATAACGTAGCCTTGTGTCTGTGTCAGGTGTCATTGCCTTCAAAGAGCGGCCAGAGCAGCGTGAGGGGAAGGAAGGAAGGAAGGAAGGGAATCATTCACGTCACCGTTAATAATAGTAATGTTATCTTGTCTCTGTGTCATTACCTTGAAGCAGCGGCCAGAACGGTGTAAAGGGGAACAGTCACATCACACTTTACTGTATACATTCTAGGCGCAAATCTCCTCGTTTTTACACAATTCTAAGTGAAGGTGTGATTTTTTTCATCCGAGGCGCCTGGTAAAGGTCTGATTCCTCCTTGCGATATTCAAAGCCTGTGTTAAAACAAGGCGAAGCGAGAGAAAGATAGAAAGATTATAATAAATACAATCACATTTTTTTCCACCCACGAATGTGAAACTGGTCCACAGCTGTAAAATAACCAGAAAACAAAGCCCGCTAAACGTGCATTTCATAAAGCCAACAAAAGCATGCGAATTCAATATACAACAATATGCAATTTAGATGTAAAATGAGAAAGATAAAAGCGAGTGAAGTCATAAAGCAACGTGGGAATCGATTCTTGACTAAAAAAATTGGAAATTGGAATAAAATTTAAATGAAGTTCTTTGTTTCCGCTTCTGTTTGTTATTAATATCTACTCCGTGTTTAAACAGCATTTATTTTATTTTATTTTATACTGGTTCAAAGAATGTTAGCTTGTCTTGTTTTGTTTTGTTTTCCACCAAATGCTGCTACCTAGACGACGGCATTACATGATGTGTGTGTGTGTGTGTGTGTGTGTGTGTGTGTGTGTGTGTGTGTGTGTGTGTGTGTGTGTGTGTGTGTGTGTGTGTGTGTGTGTGTGTGTGTGTGTGTGTGAGTGCGCACACATACAGTGAATTTTCCTTTTACCTGCAGTGTTATAGTGTGTTTGTGTGACGTACAATTTTGAAGTATTACTAAGTTTTATTTTAGTCCCACAGTTAATCGTGTGTTGATCAGGAAAAGGAAAATAATGGAACGAACTAAAACAGTGCAGTGTTGTATCGTTTAAAAGATTAATAACACAACGTTCTGTGTATCTTTTTTTTATAGATATTTTACCTTTCCCCTTCGAATACAAATGAGAAAGCATTAAAGGACAGACGTTCTCATATATACACGACAAATTGCACGCTACTTCACTCCCTCATTTCCATATGTGTTGTAGATTTAAACTGTGAGGGAGATCCGGGACTCATGGTAGGGAAGCCCACCATGAGTTGTGGCAATAAGGGTGACAGGGTGATTGGCTTTACATTCAAAATTGGTACTGAAAGCCAGAAAAGTGATGTCCTTTGACTTAGTTTCATCTCAATAAGACTCTAACCTCTCACTGTGTAATTAAAAATGGACACGTGTCATGGATGGAAATTAAATGCGAGTTACAAAAAGACGTAATAGTTTACAATCTCAAAACTGTTAATAATAGCTGAAGGAACAAGGTTTAATCTCACGTCAGGAAGAATCTGACTATTCACTGTGCGTATTCCAAGATAAAACAGACAAACAAACGTATGAATAAACCATATACTACGTAACAGCAAGTAAAAAGAGAGGAAAAAACACGCAGATAATAACAAATGCGTCCAGACACACCATTGTGCTGTAAGGAACATGTTTAGTGCAGGATTTAAGATTGATACACTGCAGATCAGCGTAATAATCATCCTCAAAATGGTAATGTTTGTGTTGGTGATTCCTTCTGAGTCCCTTTGTTCTCATTGTTTATCTTGACGTCAATAAATACTGACAGATTACCAACACGTTACCTCAAAGTGCAATAATAATGATAAGGATAATAATAATACTTACAATAATTATAATAACGATAATAAAACGTATTTATATCGTATAAGCCATTAAATCTTCGGCAATCAGTGATCAGTGTTTTAAATGTTCGAATGTAACAAGTTTTAAAAAGTTATTGATAAATTTTAACAGATGCATCAAGAATAACTGTCTGAATAAACATTGTTATTCTGTAGTGTATAATGAGAAATAATGAAAATAATATGAGATCAAAAAAAGAAGAAGAGAAAGATTTCATGCGGATTAGAGAATAATGAAATAAATAAACATATGTAAATTCATGAAAGAGAGAGAGAGAGAGAGAGAGAGAGAGAGAGAGAGAGAGAGAGAGAGAGAGAGAGAGAGAGAGAGAGAGAGAGAGAGAGAGAGAGAGAGAGATATCAGGAGTAAAATGTATTCTGTTCGCTTCCAATTTAGGTGATTCATGCAAGCAAATCTCGCCCATCTCTCCTGCAGGTAGTTGATTTGGCTGCTTGGTGTGTGTGTGTGTGTGTGTGTGTGTGTGTGTGTGTGTGTGTGTGTGTGTGTGTGTGTGTGTGTGTGTGTGTGTGTGTCATGGTTATTGAGTTAATGTGTTTTCAGGTCGATAATGATACTGATATTCCCTCTCTCTCTTTATCTCTCTACTTATATCTCTCTCTCTCTCTCTCTCTCTCTCTCTCTCTCTCTCTCTCTCTCTCTCTCTCTCTCTCTCTCTCTCTCTCTCTCTCTCTCTCTCTCTCTCTCTCTCTCTCTCTCTCTCTCTCTCTCTAAATGTTTTACCTCTCCATTTCATCTTGTCTCTCTCTCTCTCTTTCTCTAGCTCTCCCCACTTCACCTCACCATTTTTTCTCTCTCTTCACCCTTCCTCTTATTCTCTCTTTCTCTCTCTTCCTTCTCCATTTAACGTCTTCCATCTCTCCTCTTGACTATTATGAACACTTTCCTCACTTTCTTTCCTGTATTCTTTCTTAATTCTTTCACATTCTTTTCCTTGCAAGGTCTTCTGATGTATAGTATATCAAGTGAAAGGTTTTGTGTGACCATTTTTTTCAGTTCATTCATTCTATTTTCTTTTCTTAGGGAAGCCTTTGTTCACTCTTATTTATGTATTCCCCTTCTTTATCAATGCTTTCTATGTATCTATTTCGCTTATCTGGTGGAATGGAATTGTACACATTTCTTCTTGTTCCTGTTCTTGTTCTTGTTGTTCATCTTGTTTGAGGCTTGACTCTTTAATGTTCATGTAAGTGTTTTATCTTATCGCTATGCATTACTGGCTATACGTGCAAGTAATGTCTCCCTTGTGGTATATTTATGTGTTGTTGCATCATTTCATACATTCTTTCTACCTAACTTATTGCCTCTGAAAGCACGAGACGGTGTTAAGTTATTCTGTTTATGTTTTTTTATTTATTTCACTGCCTTTTCTTTGTTATTTTATCTTCTTCTATTTCTTGTTCTATCCCTCATTCGCTGTCTTTTTAGTTCCCATGTGTGTGTGTGTGTGTGTGTGTGTGTGTGTGTGTGTGTGTGTGTGTGTGTGTGTGTGTGTGTGTGTGTGTGTGTGTGTGTGTGTGTGCGTGTGTGTGTACGTGTGTGTGGAAAATTTGTGAGATTTCATAAGCGCAAGTGATGATGAAGGAGCAGAAAGAGAGAGAGAAAGAGAGAGAGAGAGAGAGAGAGAGAGAGAGAGAGAGAGAGAGAGAGAGAGAGAGAGAGAGAGAGAGAGAGAGAGAGAGAGAGAGAGAGAACAGCTGTGTGAGGGTGTGAGGGGGAAGAAGTAAATAAGAGGAAGGTTGTAGCGGAGATTAAACCATTACTTTGGGATTACAACGATGAGGATTTTAAGTTGAAGGGAGGCGAGGATAATAAGAGTAGGGAGTGTGAGAGGCTTGCTCATAATAACAACCCCCTAAAACCCCTCCCCCTAACCTCTTTCCCCTTCCTTGCCTCCCTCTACACCTCCTACTTGCAGACCACATAAGCACAGGACGAATTTAATATCATTGTCCTCTCTCGCCAAATTAAGTCCCCCATTTTTTTTTATACTCGTCCCTATTTTATTTTTTTTTAGTAAAGTTTAAGAAAAATTTAACTAGGTTTGATATTCTTAATGGAAAATGTTATATACGTGTGATTTTTTTTTGTATGTGTATGTTCATGTAATTGTTATTTTTGAAGTGATCTCGTGGGTTAAAGGAATAATAAGTGACGTGAATGTATCCAGTTATAATCCTTTGTTTTTGTTTGTATTCATGTTGTTGTTTTGTTTTTATTCCGAGTTGACTTATGAATGAAAATGTTGAGTTGTTCTGCGAGGAAATTCAGGTAAAAGTTGAAGCTGCGGCTTATGATATGTAAATTTTATTGTTGTCTTTTTGTTGTGGATAATTCCCTTCCTTTCCACCCTCAGCCACTTCTGCGTCCTGCTACTTGTTATTTGCATTTACTTCTTTTTTTCTGCTGCATATTTTTCCCATTATATGTATCCCAATGTCCCTTTTTTTTGTTTCATTAATCTCTTCTTCATGTATTTTCTCTTTAAAAACTTTCCCAACTTATTTTCCCTTACATTTCTTCCTCAATTCATTTTTTTTCCTTCTATATCTCTTCCAATACACTTTCACCTTTATATCTTAAAAAATATAATAAGCATATGAAGAGACGACCAGTGAATGATAATAATAATGATGATAATGGTAATGATAATATTACTTGTAATAATAATGGTAATAGCGATGGAAATGTTATTAGAAAATGTGAACTTCTAAGATGAGATAAAGGAAATTAACTGTCACTTTTCCCCTATTCACAAAAAAGAGGAGGAGGAAGAGGAAGACGAAGAGAAAAAGAGGAACGGGAGGAGGGGAAAAGAGAGGAAAACCTGTAGCCATTAGGATAAACTCATCTTGTATTCATTTAGTTTGGTAAGAACAAGTATAGCGGTGGGGTGGCGGTGCTCAGGGAGGCAGGGAACGTCTGAGACAGGTGCTCAAGCCTCGGGGACGACCTTCACCTACCGCAGAATGGTGGGATCACCTCCTACGTTATGCTTCCAAATGGACCTGGGCCAGTTAGCAGCAAGGGAAGAGCCTGCTATCCTTTCTGTGGCGGGGATCGGGTTCGTGTGTCTTGTCTTGCTGTGTTGCGCATCGTGGTGTTCTTTCTTTACCTTGGAACTGTATGTCATCATGGGTTGACCTTCACCTGTGTGCCTCGCTATTCCAAGCCTCACCACCACCATCACTGCCTCTCCGCTTCACTCACTTTCAATAGGTCGTATTTATACATTTCATCTATAAATACCAACGATGAAAAATATCGCGAAGTGTGTGCGTGCGACTCTGTGTGTGCGTGTGTGTGTTTTTTTATGGGTTCGGTCTTCACTGCTTGCCGCCGCTCCTGCCTTCCTCCGCCTATCTCGCATCACTCAAGCATTTTGTTTAGTTAAAGAGAAGCAGCAGTACGGTATTTCCATTACTCCTTATTATGCTTGAACGAAAATGTAAACTTGAGTATTCGCAGAGACGAGAGATTTTTCCTCCATGTAAAAATCAGCAGTGGAAGTTATGGAAATCTTCAATGCTAACAATCATATTAGGCACCTGAGGCAGCTTTCCTTGCCTAGCTGCCTTGTTTCTCCTTCCAATACTCCCTTGCCCTCACTCCTCTCCCATAATCATCTAATTTTCTGCCTCATCCAACCGTGATAGCTTCTCCTTATCCACAAGTCTTCCAGGTAGGAGAAATGACTCAAAATTTACCTGAATGTAGTTTTGCTAGCAGGCCAGTAGGTAGCATTATGTGTGTGTGTATGTATGTGTGTGGGGAGGGGGTGTGGGGGCGGGTCTGTGTATTTTTTCCCCCGCCATCATAGCCAGATTTCCGCGTCACCAACCTAATTTGAATAAACGTTCTCGTGGGGCCTCGGAGCGCGGCACCGATCACCACGTCACTTTCCAACGGATCACAAGCCCACTTTTACTTAATAATCATCGATGAGTTGTCTGGCGTGAGGATCTCCAGCGAAGCCCTTCAGTATTAAGGCATCAAACAACGGCAGCTCCTGAATCCTGAGCGAAATTGGAGAGATGTGTGTGATATTTCAATGTACCTTTTGGATATTTCACTCCCACGGCTTATTGCAGTAGTGGGAGAGCAGAACCGGAGCCCCAGATGTCGTGGATAACTGGGACTGAGACTCGAGTTTGGAATATCGACTCCTGGAACACACACGGAGGTTCCTGTCTCCCTAATGTTTGCCTCTGGAAGGTGTAATTGTTCGGCCGCAGTAACTGGTTTGGATTGTCGGAGGAACGTTGGTCCAGATCTTCGACTGGCTCGCTGTCCTTTGTTAATAACTGTTACATATGTCTGTTGAGGACGTGATAATGATTATGATTACTTTTGTTGTAGCTTCAGCCTTATATTCCTCTTCTTTTTATAACTATATTAATCAAGTGAAGCTACCGGTGTCGTAAGGTTTGTTTGAATATAGGTTTGGGTTTAGTTTTGCTATGCTCATGCTTTCCTCTTTCCCCTTCCCTGATGTCACAGTTTGCCGTCCTGCCTGCCCGCCCTCGGCTTCCACCGCGTCTTTCAGGCCCAGTTTCAGCAGTGTTCTTGGAAAGCCTTTTGCCCTATTCATGTAAACTTTGAAATAAAACTGACTGGGACTTAGATCCTCTCACAAAAATTGTCAAAAACGATGCTGCAAGATAAGTGGAAAGTATTTTTTTTCTTAATGCTTTAATGAAAAGGTTGAAAGTTTTGACAGCAGTAAAGACAAACGACTTTTCTCCGTCTATTTAGTCACGTGCAAATTATGTCATCTGGATGTGAGGAAAGTCATCAAGAAAAATGTATCCTCGCTTCCTCGTTTACTTTCATTTCCTTGCTAGCTGGGACTCCCCCGTCTTCAGTCGCTGCTGCTGCTGCTGCTCAGAAAATCAGTTCCTGAATTCCTCAAAGGCAATAGCACCCCGGAAGAAGAAGGGAGCAGCGAGTTGGCTCTTCCAGATGGCTGAGTTGCCTTCTAGTGATATATAAAAGGATGGACAAGTGGCTCTGTGTTTATTATGACACTGCACAAATGCCTTCCAGTATCTGTAGCTGCAGTGAAAAACTCAGGAGAGTGTTAAAATTTTATTGACGAAAAAAGAAAAAGGAAAATGC
>JAXIVD010000863.1:0-30000 GCA_036785275.1 Cancer borealis
GTAGTAGTAGTAATAGTAATAGTAGTAGTAATAGTAGTAGTAGTAGTAGTAGTAGTAGTAGTAGTAGTAGTAGTAGTAGTAGTAGTAGTAGTAGTAGTAGTAGTAGTAGTAGTAAAGTAGTAGAAATAGTAGTAGCAGTAGTAGTAATAGTTATAGTATTCGTAGTAGTAGTAGTGGTAGTCGTGTTACCATAACAATAATAATAATAACGATAATAACAACAGTAACAATAATAGTAATAGTAATAATAATATACACATTAAGATACATTGAATAAATATAACTATATACATAAGATAACACAAATGAACATGGACATGCTAACAAACATACAGACATACATATAGATAGACACATGTCACTCACCCTTCTAGTGTGTACATCAGATTATAACCTTTACTATAATAAAGAGAGAGAGAGAGAGAGAGAGAGAGAGAGAGAGAGAGAGAGAGAGAGAGAGAGAGAGAGAGAGAGAGAGAGAGAGAGAGAGAGAGAGAGAGAGAGAGAGAGAGAGAGAGAGAGAGAGAGAGAGAGAGAGAGAGAGAGAGAGAGAGAGAGAGAGAAGAGAGAGAGAGAGAGAGAAAGAGAAAGAGAAAGAGAAAGAGAAAGAGAAAGAGAAAGAGAAAGAGAGAGAGAGAGAGAGAGAGAGAGAGAGAGAGAGAGAGAGAGAGAGAGAGAGAGAGAGAGAGAGAGAAAAAAAAAAAACTTTACACTACACCCTGTCCCCTTGGTTTCCCCTTTCCATTTACTCAACGAGATAAAATAGTTATGCTTGAACACAAGGCGAACAAATAATACAAACAAAGAAGAAAGAAAAAATAAAAGTACAAAAAACATACCCGCCTTTATTTGTCTTTAGCAAACAAAATACGACACCGTTACTATATATACTTTTTTTTTTATCATCCTAAACAAAAAATTACTCGTAGGATGAAAATAAACAGGATGTGAAGAAAGTTAGGAAATAATAGTAAAAGAAAAAAAAGATGGATGTCGGCGGAACGAAACGATAGGAAAAGCAGATTGTGAAAAAGGAGAAAAAAAAGGACCCAAATGCAGTTTTCGAATATTTGTTTTCATAATAGTAAAGGATAGGAGAGGATGGTAAAGTAAAGAGGGATGCAGAGGAGGGGTATTAAGGGGTATTTTAGGATAGGGGAATAGGGATGAGGGGTTAGGAAAGGGATAGAAGGGGAAAGGGGAAGAGGAAGGGGAAGAGGGAAGGGTGTTATAATTGACAGTATTTCCCGTTATGTTTTCCGTTTATCTCTCATTTCCTTTTTTATCCTCCTATTTTTCTTTCTCTTCCTTCTTCCTCTTTCTCTCCACCTCCCTGGTCTTTCTTGTTTCCTGCCCTTCTCTCTATTCTCTTCTTCCTCTACCCAAGCATCTTTGTCTCCTCCCCTTCCTCCTCTCCCTCCTCTTCCCATCCCCTCTCCCCGCTAGAGTTATTGCGGTGCCATCAACTTCATGGTCCGGAAAAGAACTCAGTCTGGGCAATAAAGTCTTCTAAAAAAGGACCAAAAATAAAGAGAAAAATCACAAAAAAAATAATAAGAACTGCAATACAGATATCAAATTTAATTTTGTAATTATCATTTACTGTTATTATTATCATTATCATTATTGTTATTATTATCATTTTTTATTATTATTATTATTATTATTATTATCATTATTATCATTATTATCATCATTATTATTACTATTATTATTATCATTACTATTATTTTTATTATCATCACTATAACTATTGTTGTTATTGCTATCACCGTCTTTATTATTATAGTCAAGGCTTTTACCTACTTACCATCTTCCCTGAAAATAGACCGAGGCTTCCCTGAGATGGAAACGATGAAGTGGTTGGAAGGGACATGCGAGAAGGGGATGGGATGGGATGGGATGGGATGGGATGGGATGGGATGGGATGGGATGGGATGGAGTGGGATGGAGTGGGATGGGATGGGATGGGATGGGATGGGATGGGATGGGATGGGATGGGATGGGATGGGATGGGATGGGATGGGATGGAGTGGGATGGAGTGGGATGGATGGGATGGGATGGATGGGATGGGATGGGATGGGATGGGATGGGATGGGATGGGATGGGATGGGATGGGATGGGATGGGATGGAGTGGGAGGGGAAGGATTCAATGAGGAAAAGGCGGGGTAGGACACGCACCGGGAAGTATAAAACCAAAAAGAAAATAAGATAACAAAATAGTGCAAGCGAGGCAAGGGGGCGTCGGAGTGTCCCCAAGAGGTGCTTCATTGGACCAATCAGTGAGCGCGGGCGGCGGGCGGCGTGCGGCGGGCGGCGTGCGGCGGGCGGCGGGCGGTGGGCGGCGGGCGGCGGGCGGTGGGCGGTGGGCGGCGGGCGGTGGGCGGCGGGCGGTGGGCGGCGGGCGGCGGGCGGCGGGCAGTGGGCGGCGGGCGGCGGGCGTGGGCGGCGGGAAGCGGGCGGCGAGCTGCAGGTGCATCAACACTTGAAGCACCGCCTCCAGAAGCACACACCTGCGGTGCCCAGCAGGTGTGTTGTTCCCAAACCAGAATGCAATCCTCAGGGGACAAATTTTCACTGAATCAACTGAAATTACTAATATTCATGACGTTAATGACCTCATTACCATATCGACGGATGAGTTATTATGTAAATATTAGCTGCAAAATGCCATGTTGTAAAAAACAACAATGTAATTCATAGACTCAGGAATAGCGTAATGGCACAAAAAGGAACAGCAGCGTGCACAGGAAAAGTTCATGAGTGTAATTAATCAGCGGAGGTAAGTGTCGCGGCTTGTAACAGAGCGTGTCATAACGAATAAGTCTGCGTCTGTATATTAACAGAGACAAGGCGTGGGTGGGCTGAGGTAATGGTTGGATGCATTCATCTCTGTCACGGGCGGGAGCAAGGCCTCGGCAGGCAAACGTAGCACCCGTCTGCCCGACCGGCGAGGCGAGGCGAGGCTCACGGACCAACTTTACATAATTTAGTTCCCTGCGATGGCTGCCGGACGGAGCAAGTAGCGGACACCAGGACAAACACAAACAAAATGTTCCACTGTGGAACGACCGTCGCAAAGGAGGAGTTAATCCATCTGCTACATAGGGTTTTTTTCACTAGAGAGAGAGAGAGAGAGAGAGAGAGAGAGAGAGAGAGAGAGAGAGAGAGAGAGAGAGAGAGAAGAGAGAGAAGAGAGAGAAGAGAGAGAAGAGAGAGAGAGAGAGAGAGAGAGAGAGAGAGAGAGAGAGAGAGAGAGAGAGAGAGAGAGAGAGAGAGAGAGGAATCTTCTCTCCCCACATCAGTTTTGGTTTCAGGCCAGGCCGCTCCACCTCCGACCTCCTCCTTCTTCTCTCACAAGAATGGCAAGACACCCTCGATGAAGGCTTGGACACACTCGTGGTGGCACTGGACATCGCCGGCGCCTTTGATCGAGTGTGGCACTTCGGCCTTCTGGCAAAGCTACGCGCCAAGGGTGTCGATGGAAGTCTGCTAATGCTGCTTGAGGACTACCTTCAAGGAAGGACGCTCCGAGTAGTTCTCAACGGGCGGTCTTCCAAACCTGCCTGTATAAGAGCTTCAGTTCCACAGGGCTCAGTGTTGGGGCCAGTCCTGTGGAACGTGTACATAGATGACCTGCTCCGTCAGATACCAGCAGTTAAGGCTTATGCTGACGATTGCACCATATCCTTTCCTATTGCCGTCAGGACAGCCAGCGCGCCGTCGCCGCCGTCAACAAGCAGCTGAAGGCAGCAGAGGAGTGGGGGAAGGTGTGGCAGGTCGACTTCGCGCCGAATAAGACACACGCCATGGTCGTCTCCCGGTCTCCTGCTGCTCCTCAGGCAGTGGAGGGACAGCTACGGTTTGAGGGCGTTCGGCTGCACCTCCAGGATAACATCAAGATCCTGGGAGTCACCATTGACCGGAGCTGCGCTACAAGCGACACATCACGTCTGTAGCCCGCCAGACCTCTCAGCGTGTGTCTGCCCTTCGCAGGGTGGCGGGAAGCCTCGACTCCCGAGGCATCCTGACTCTGTACAAGGCACAGATTCGTCCATGTATGGAATATGGTGCCTTGGCATGGATGTCCGGTGCCGCCACTCACACCCGGCGCCTTGACGCGGTGCAGAGACGTGCCCTCCGACTGCTGGGGGAAGAAGCGGAGATCCCTTCCAGCATGACGTCTCTCGAACACCGCAGGGACGTATCAGCCCTGACTGTCTGTCACAAGACTCAGGTGCTGCGCACCCCCCACCTCACCCGGCTGTGCCTGCCACCTCACCCAGCCCATAGGACGACGCGACAAGCAGCAACAGGAAATCAACGTGTGGTGGTGCCCCTCTCCCACACGTCGCAGCACCAACGGACCTATATGGCCAGGGCAGCTCGACTGTGGAACGGCTTCACGGAGGCCACGCCTGATGTACCACATATATCCAACCAGCAGGCAAAGATGGCCGCCAACACCTGGAGAGGCACACTCCCTACACCATTCCTGCCCCACACCGTAACATGAACTTTTAGCGATGTAGTGCTAATATTATATATTATGTATTATAAGTTATTATGTAGTATATATTTCATGTGTCATGGAACTTTTAATATAGCTGTGCACGCCAATGCACAGCTTTAAGTTCTTTCTGTACATAATTGTGTCATATGTTTTAATAAAAAATAAAAAGAGAGAGAGAGAGAGAGAGAGAGAGAGAGAGAGAGAGAGAGAGAGAGAGAGAGAGAGAGAGAGAGAGAGAGAGAGAGAGATATTAAGACGCACTTGTGTGTGTGTGTGTGTGTGTGTGTGTGTGTGTGTGTGTGTGTGTGTGTGTGTGTATGTGTGTGTGTGTGTGTGTGTGTGTGTGTGTGTGTGTGTGTGTGTGTGTGTGTGTGTGTGTGTCTGTGTCTGTGTGTGTGTGTGTGTGTGTGTGTGTGTGTGTGTGTGTGTGTGTGTGTGTGTGTGTGTGTGTGTGTGTATTTGTTTGTATGCATAAATGTGTAGATTATTGAATGAATGGATATATAGATATAAATTCATAAATAGATAAGCATATAAATTAAAATAAAAATAGATAGAGATAAACAGAATCATCACCTAACAAAATAGTATTGCACATTTACAAGAACACAAGTCAATTCGTTGTGTCTCCCTTATTTTTGCTATGTTTTGCCCCACATTTCGTATGTGACATTAACCTGCTTGAAAAACTGCCATTCAGAACTGATCACACCACCAAAAAGGCATCACCAATACCAAGAATGAAAAAAAGTAGACCTAATACTTCGATAGCTTTTCATGTTATTCAAACTATTGTGAAAAAAAGATAAATAATATTGTACAGTAAAACATTAAATCATAACCTATCACTGGGCATGACCCTCAATAAGCATCACACAACCACTACAAGGTGACCCTACAGCCTCGGCAAGGTGGTTAAGGCTCTCTCCAACATGAACTACGGCTGAGGGACGCACGGAGGGGCGGTGCCACAACAGCTCCCAGGAGCGATCTTAGTCTCCTGAAGCTTCCAACTCGTCAGCAACCAGCCTGTCAAAGGGGCTGGTGGAGAAAGAGGAGGAGGAGGAGGAGGAGGAGGAGGAGGAGGAGGAGGAGGAGGAGGAGGAGGAGGAGGAGGAGGAGGAGGAGGAGGAAGAAAACGAAGATGGATGGATAGATAGATGGATTGATATTGGTGATGGTAAAAGCTAGGATGTGGTAGAGATGGTGATTGTGACTGATTGTGATGGTGGTAGTGGTGATGGTGGTGGCAGAGATGACCGCTGGGGGAGGGGATATTAAGGCTGTTACGGGGCGGCTTCAATTCATCAAGAAGGCACGCTGCTGACAACACACCGCCGCCCATCTTGGCCCTGCCCACCCCCAATGACAAGTGTTCAGCGAAAATCCTGTCCAAGAACTGTTTTTTCGCGTCAGTGCATTTGACGACGACCGAAGTTAATGGATTCCCTTAGCACAAGTCACTGGTTAAAATACGCATTGAACAAAAACAATAATCTCCATATGATTGCTACCTTGCATCACACGTCCGAAGATCAAGGGTCAAGGGTCAAGGCTCAAGGGTCAAGGGTCAAGGGTCAAGGGTGAGAGGCCAAACTAACACATGTCACCAGGTTACACGGCATCACCGGACACATCACATATTGACTAAGGTAGTTCATGTCTGTCGTGTCCGTCACTCTAATGACTCACTGCCGCGTGCCCACACCCACGCCCATCCCTCTGCAAGTATTGAACAACCAATATCAAAGAAGTATATGTTAACAAAAGAAAAAATATATATATATATAATAAATATATATATATATATATATATATATATATATATATATATATATATATATATATATATATATATATATATATATATATATATTACACCATAATATTTCTGGTCTTCCTGTCTAAAAAATTATAGGGCTTAAAATTAAAATCTGTGAAGATGTTATAAGTTTAGAATCACAAATAAACGAAGATGCTTGTAGTATTTGTACACATTAAAGCAATTCATGGATACACATTATACAGAGACAGAGACAGAGACAGAGACAGAGACAGAGACAGAAACAGACACAGACACAGACACAGACACAGACACAGACACAGACACACACACACACACACACACACACACACACACACACACACACACACACACACACACACACACACCTTTAAGGAAAGCATGGCAGCATGAAGCGCCGTCACCACTTTCAGCACCCAAGGATATTTAAGAGATTTTCGGAAAAATGTTTGCTTTCAATTTGTCCTGTTTGAAATCCAACACTATTTCGCGTAGAGGTATATTCAAGAAATATTTTGGAAAACATCTTAGTACACAAGAGTTTGAAATTGGAAGGTGATGGAGCCTCGGCCTGTGTGCAAAGACTCTTCAAGGACACATCAAAAAGCTCCCTCGAGGCTTATCACGACACACCAACCTTACTCGCTAGTCTTGAGGCGCCACTCAGCCTTATCCCGCAGGTGCAGATGCTAGGCAGCACAGCAAGTACCGCGACGCACTAACACACGCCTGGCAAGGTTATTTCTACCACCACGTACATGAAACTGTGAGAAAACCAAAGCTAACTAATGTAAATATTTTGTTAGAACTCGATAAAGAAAAGTGTAAATTAGTCAATACATTTACACACATGAAAACTCCACGATTTGAGATCTGCAAGCAAGACACGCACTGGAAGCCCCGTGAGGGTGAGCTTGACGAGCAGCCATGAAACAGTGAAGGGAGGAGGCGAATGCAGCTTGGGTGGGAAGGAGCAATTTCTTACCGATTTCTTTTTCCAGTTCTGAGTCGTAACATGATTGATTTACGTTACGTTATGAATAAAATCTGGACGTAAAGACTCTGCCCCATAAACTGGACGACAAAATCCTCGAAGTGGGTATCAGAAAACACATGTTATATGATTACCTGAGCATACGACGACAGGAGATTGAAAAAAGGACGCAGAAAAAGGTAAAAAAATAATAAAAGAGCAGTCATCAGCGTCTTGAAGAAAAGCTGGAAGGAGATAACTCTTGGCCAGCACAGTAAGAGTAGCGTCGTGCCCATCAACATCAGAATTAAAGAGAACGAGGCACCACCACCAGAAAACTTGTTGATGGACACCACGAGAGGAAAAAAAAACCTGAACGTGCAATTTTTCCTCCGCACCGCCGCCGGAAACACCCTCATCCCACGATTTATCCTCCATATCTCACTCTTTTTTTTCCTCCAAACACAAAAGACTTTCGGTACAATAGATATTCTTTAACGATAGCTGGAACAATTTTTTACCTCTTCATGGATAGCAGGAACCCCCGGCTTTTTTCAGATTATCTAAGACAGGGAAAAAATAAACGGATGGAGTATTGTTACTTTAATTTTCTCCTTTTCCTCTCGCTGCCTTGCAAACACCACCCTCCCCACCAGGCTAAGATTGCGACACAGTGGAAAATACATAGCGTTAAGCATCCAGGGCGCTGAGAGGTGCGTCCCGACAGGAGGAACCTTTTCTTTTCATATTACAAGCTGCACTTTGCCTTTCACCTTCTTTCTGCTGCTAATGACACACAGCAAACACAGCACTTTTCCCTCTAACAACCCTGGATGTTTACTTTGCTTCCTTGTCGTGGCGGAGGCGGCGTCGAAGGCGGCGTCAGTGGCCTCTGGTTCAGCCTCTTAAGCCAACTTTTTTTTTTTTTTTTCCTCTCTCTCTCTCTCTCTCTCTCTCTCTCTCTCTCTCTCTCTCTCTCTCTCTCTCTCTCTCTCTCTCTCTCTCTCTCTCTCTCTCTCTCTCTCTCTCTCTCTCTCTCTCTCTCTCTCTCTCTCTCTCTCTCTCTCTCTCTCTCTCTCTCATTAGGAAGAAAGAGAGCCTCTGAAACAAGTCACAAAAGACAACGCCATGATATGATCAACAACACTGCTTGGCAAAAAGAAACACTCACGTTGCTTTAACACACTAAGGCGAGATCCTGAGATGCTGAAGAATGGTTTCCTTGTGTGTTTAGAGCAATGCTGATCCTTCTCGTCCAGGTTTCAACACCTTCCACACAAACACCTGCTGAAAGGAAAGTTATGTATAAGATATCAGGTGTGTCCATAGTCCTAACCTAACCTAACCTAAGCTACTGTAGGACTGAAATAAACGGTTGTATTAATCTTGCAAGTTAATACATTTACTCCATTATTCCTTTCTCCTGTGTTCCTTTGTCCCTATCTTTGTTTTTCTTCCATTCTTCATTTTCTTTTCTTTTTCCTCATTTTATTTCGTTCTTATTCTCCTTACCATTCATTTTTTGTATCTATTGCTTGGCTTCCCTCATCTTCGTTTCCCTCCTCACTGCTTTTTCTTTATTATATCCTTGTCTTCCTCCTGCTCTTACTCTTCTTCTCTCTCTTCCTCCTACTCTTCCTCCTCTTCCTTCGCCTTCTCCTCTAACACACTTCAACTCCCCAACCCTTGCAGGACCAAAGCATCTCACCAGCTGCTGCACCACCTCTAAATCCTCTCTCCTCGCATGACCAACCCTCCACCACCACCACCACCACCACCACCACCACCACCACCACCACCACCACCACCACCACAGCCCCCAACACCCCTTCTAATTCCTCCTTCCTGATGCCACTACTATCGCCTCCTCCTCATATAATCCTCTAATTCCTCCACTATAACCAGCCCACTCCCATCTCCACCCAACATCCATCTGCTTCATCCTTCAACACTTACAACCAAGGAAAAAAAATATATGAAGACTGGGAACATTATTATTATTAGTCTTTTTTTCAAGTTCTGAGTGTTATTGTGGTACAGTAAAGAGGAAGGAAGTGTACTTAAGGGGATGCTCCAGCTCCTGCCACCCTGTTCATATCCTGTCACTTATATAATTTGTGATGGATTATTTTTTTTCTTCTTCTTACGGTGAAAAAAAATTTGGGCCAAAGTTGTTGTTGTGTTGGTGTTGGTGTTTGTTGGTTATCATCAATATTGTTTTCATTATTTCTATTATTATTATTATTAGTATTATTATTATTATTATTATTATTATATTAATATTATTAATATTATTATTACCATTGATGTACAATACAAAAAATACAACAAAAAATACAACAACAAAAAATACAGCAACAACAACAACAAATACTACTACTACTACAGCTACAAC
Source organism: Cancer borealis (assembly GCA_036785275.1). NCBI lineage: Eukaryota > Metazoa > Arthropoda > Malacostraca > Decapoda > Cancridae > Cancer > Cancer borealis. The sequence goes on from JAXIVD010000863.1 coordinate 9,688, forward strand.
TACTGCAACTTCAACAAGAACTACTACTACTACTACTACTACAACACACTGAATAGCTACCTTTGAATAAGCTTAAGTGAAATTAAACATTATTTAAATAAATCCTTACCATTAAAGAATTTAATTATAAACATCAAAGGAGCACACGTTTTATTTACGTGTGTTCGTGTTCGTGTGTGCATCCGTCTCGCTCTGAGTCTGTAGTTTGTACTGATACTCGCTTGCTCATCACATTCAAGCCTTTAGTAGTTGATTTTATTCATGAAACGCTAGTATATATGCCTCATATATAATAAATGTCCAATAGAATTGATTATAATTTTGTAGTTTGTATTATTTTCTTTACCATGAAAAGCAGACAAACAAAGCGCTTAAAAATATTTGGTTTAAGTCTAAAATTCTATCCTTCTCCCTTAACAAAAGAAATACCAGGTGGCTTTATAAAAGAAAGTTGATAAATTCAATTCCCGAAGTGTCTTGAAACATTTACTGAATACATGTAAGGACCAAGGAAGCGGGAACACAGAATGAAGCGTCATATTCCAAAGTTTACAATGCAAGGGATACAAGTGTGAATATATTGGTCAACTCTTGCATATGTAACGTGAACTCATGTGGAAAGAGAGGATGTAGAAAGTTTTGTGAAGCGGAATTTGAAAAGAAACTGAAATAGCGAAAAAGGGGGAAGGTGGAGTTTTTTAGAAAAAGACGATATTTCACTTTAAAACTATCTACAAGTAACGTGTGAGTTGAGGTTCCTGAAACATGAGAGGCGTTCCCCATACGTGGGCAAAAAAGATCTCTACATCTACTCAAGCCTATGGGAGAATGGAAAAAAGCGAGAGATACAAAACACAAATCATATGGAAGTATATAGTATAAGAGTTATCCAAATTGAGTTTTAATTAAGAAGAGCAGCACAGTAAATGATACAAGATGATCCTTGTACCCAATTACTCCATTACAACACACATTGAGACACACAGGCACATCATCTAAAGCCTATACTTACTTATATGCAACCACTTGTACAGGATAAGAATCATCCTTGCTGCATGACTATTGTGAAGGACTTAACATGTTAGTGTGTTTACATTACGAGAAATACACATCGCTTACTCCACAAAGGTTGGCGCATGGGCAAACAAACAACACGTTGAGGATAAACCAACAGAGCAACCTTCTGCGCAGATTGGAAGGATGAGGCACGTGGCAGGTAACTGTAGGTCAGGTAATCACTTAATAGTAGCGAGCTTACTCAGGTAATATCCTCCCCGAGCAGTGGTTTGTAATACTCCGGTGGACAACGCAGCGACACAGAACACTAATACAAGCAGGGAGGCACGAGAGGCAAGGCGCGTGGGTGGTGTTTTAGGTGGGGTCATGGAGCCTTACGAGCTGATTACGTAAAGTTCTCGTGCTTAATTAGGTTTATGGCAAAGGACTGATTTCCTGAATTTTGCTGAGACCACGAAAGATCCCGTAAGTCAGGGAAAGAAAACTCTGCGGATTTTTGTTGGTTTAAAATAGTCAAAAGTTGCGTTTGTTTTTGTTAGGTTATATGACGGACACCCAAACCACCTACCAGTTTGGAGGAAGCCTCGGGGTGTGGGGCGAATTATGAACCCTTGTTAATGCAAATAATAAAGGTAATGAATAATTCTCAATTCAGGCAGTTGGTCAGACTTCCTTGAACATTGGTTTTAATTTGCACCCCATTAATTTAATCTTTATGAGAAAATGTCTCAACACGCCCACACCAACACACTAACCACTTTGTATGAATTTAGTTAACCCATTGAGACACAAATGACAAGAAATTGGATCACGTCCCTGAATAAAGCCGTGTAGGACGAACACATGTGAACACCGTCCTTAACAGGCTACGGTCCCTCGCAGGAGCCACTCATTAATTTAAGAAAACACTCTGAGACCTAAGATTATCTCCATATCATCCCCCTGCAGGTGCGCCATCCCTTGTGGGCTTTGCGTTGAGAAAAGTGCAGTGGAGAGCACGGGTGTCAAGGCTTTCAAACACCATGTAAAGGAACCATCAACAGGTCACACTGAGGTGTTGTCAGCACGGAGGGTGCGTGCAAGGACCACTAGGAACCAGACATGAACATTATAAAGATGTGACTCAAAGATGGACATTAAAATACACAAAACACACACTCTCTCGATCTCTCTCTCATCTCTCTTCTCTCTTTCTCTCTTCTTTCCTCTTTCTCTTTCTCTTTCTCTTTCTCGGTTTCTTTCTCTTGTTCTCCTTCTTCTCTTTCTCTTCTCTCTTTCTCTTCTTCTCTTCTCCTCTCTCTCCTCCTCTGCTCTCCTCTCTCGATCTCTCTCTCTCTCTCTCTCTCCTCTCTCTCTCTCTCTCTCTCTCTCTCTCTCTCTCTCTCTCGTCTTCCGCACAACTTGTAAGGGAAAAAATACCACATGAAAAGTGTGGATTAGGGACGGGTCTCTGGAACCAGAGATATTACTTGGACTGCCGCTGCCAAAATAATATTGTGAAGAAGAAATATCTTTTTTCGAAACTCAGAGATTGGCCTTCAGTCTCGATTATTTCGCCCCCACCCCCCCCCTTCCTTCTCCTTCCTCTCTCTCTCTTTCTCTCTTTCCTCTCTTTCTCTCTCTCTCTCTCCTCTCTCTCTCTCTCTCTCTCTCTCTCTCTCTCTCCTCTCTCCTCTCTCTCCTCATAGAAAAAATCCATATCTTAGAAATGTAAGTTCTTTCGACTCCAATATTTTGAACAAGGTCAACGTGAAGTGAGGACCCCGTTGGGAAATGGATGGATGGATGGATGAATAGCAGAAGGGAGGGAAGAAGAATGGAGGGAGGAAGGAGAGGGAGGAGAGGGAGGGATGGAGAGATAGGAGGAGGTGAGGGAGGGAGGGAGGGAGGGAGGAGAGGGAGGAGAGAGGGAGAGAGGAAGGGAGAGAGAAAGACAGGAAGAAATTATGTTACGCTGAAGAAGAAAATGGAACAGAGAAGGGATATGACAGGAAATCATTGTTCGTCAGTCTGTCTCTATATTCTAGTCTCCACATAGTACTCTCTCTCTCTCTCTCACTCTTACTCCCTTACTATCTTCATTTATTCTTTCTCTTTTCTTTACGTGCCTTTCTTTTCCCCTAACAATCCTTCCTCCCCTCTGTTCGTCGCGTGACATATGACTAACTACGCTACTGCCTCTCAACAATGATAGGCTCCTCCACCCCTTAACAGACGTACTGGTGTGGCGTGACCCGAAGCCTTATTTCCCCGTGCTGTAATCTGCGTTTTCTTAGGCATAAATTTCTCCAAGTTGTTCAGGTTGATGACATACCTGAGTCCTCCACGTCGCAGGGAGACGAGCCCCCTGTCCACCTTTTCAGTGTCACCTGCTAACTGTGTGGATGAATTGTGCTGTGGTGTGCTGTGTGTGTGTGTGTTGTGTGTGTGTGTGTGTGTGTGTGTGTGTGTGTGTGCTGTGTGTGCTGTGTGTGCTGTGTGTGTGTGTGTGTGTGTGTGTGTGTGTGTGTGTGTGTGTGTGTGTGTGTGTGTTTGAAATGTGATGTGAAGTTTTAAAACACAGATAGACAAGCAACTAAGCAGATAGACAGACAGATCACCAATTATACAGACGGATAGATAGACTAACAGACAGACAGAAAGAGGCAAACAGTTAAACAGACAAAAAACAGATTAATAGAAAGTAAAGCAAATAAACAGAAAAACAATTTAATCGACAGACAGATAGACACACAGCCACATAAACGGCCGATTAAACAATGATAGACAGACAGACAGGCAGTTAAGAAGACGGACAGATAGAAAGACAGGCGATTAAATAGACTAACAGACAGGCAGGGGAACAGGCTGGCAGGGCTATACACACATACACACACGCACACGCACACGCACACACACACACACACACACACACACACACACACACACACACACACACACACACACACACACACACATTAACACTGAGGTCGTTATGATCTGTATCTCGTATAAAGTTTTAATTGTCGTTCCTCCCTGATTGGTGTCGTTGCAATGCCTTCAAAGTGGTTATATATTTTGTGACTTGAGTGAATGTTTTTGCGGCAGACTTGTTGTTTGTCTTCCCCGGGACAGTCACCCTCCAAACTATGAAGCTCCGCCTGATATTTACGGCACAAGTTAGTGTGATAAAATAAAAAATGCTTCCGAGGCAAAGCATAGTTTTTTGAGGCACCATGAAAATTGGGTGGTTTCTGATGTTTTTGTTGCTGTTGTTGTTGTTGTTGTTGTTGTTGTTGTTGTTGTTGTTGTTGTTGTTGCTCTTGTTGTTGATGCTGTTGGTGGTGTTGGTGGTGGTGTTTGTACTGGTAGTGGTGGTGGTGGTGTTGTTATCGTCATTGTGTTTCATTACCATTACCATTACTACTATCATTTTTATTATTGATAGCATTATTATTATCATTGCTATCATTATTATTATATTCATCATTATCATTATTACTATTACTAGTATCATTATTATCATTATCACTATCACTATTATCATTATTACAATTACCACTATTATCATTATAAGCATCATCATCATAGTAGTAGTAGTAGTAGTAGTAGTAGTAGTAGTAGTAGTAGTAATAGTAATAGTAATAGTAATAGTAATAGTAGTAGTAGTAGTAGTAGTAGTAGTAGTAGTAGTAGTAGTAGTAGTAGTAGTAGTAGTAGTGGTAGTAGTAGTAGTAGTAGCAGCAGCATGAACGTAAGTATCATTAGTAGTGGCAGCATATAATATAGTAGAAAGTAGAACGATACCAATGTGGCTCTACAGGCGGGTTTTGATGTAATTGGTTTTATCTAATTTCTTCGTATTCCGGTCAACCTCTGCTGTTCTTACCCAAGTGTGACAATAACTTTTTACTCTATCTCGTAACTGCCAAACATTCCACAGGCGTTCCCCAACCCTCTCTAATTACTTCACTCCCGGCTGATGCCACGCGCCGCAGCTGCCAGCCAGGGCACCTCCACACCAGTGCGACGGCCATTTTCTGGCAGTTACATTTGTACCAGAGTCCAGGTATTGTCCTCGAACTTATCTCAGTGCAAAAGCTCCTTATCGGTGGATCACTGGGCAGGAGCCAAAGATTTGCATTTCCATGCATAGATAAGATCAGTTCCCATTAGCTTGTCAAGGCCCTGAAGTGGAATGAGTCTGGATCCACTACACTTGTGTTGGCCAGGTGGAAGAGGATGGCAACGTCCACTCTCACGAGGCATGAATAAACTTCAGGTAAACGAGAAACCTGAAAACCCTTAAAATCCAAGTAGTAACGCAAGATAGCCATCACCCTTCCCCCCTCCCCCCCTCACTCACTCCTAATGTAATAATACAACTCCCAGGTCGCGTGTTCACCTTGGCAGCCCGGTGGCCGCCTCCCTGGGTACCGCCACTGATGTCACCGTCATCATGTGCTCGCCTACATTACTCTTTCCATTCATAATGACTGACGTCTTATCCCACAGCCTTACACTCACTGTTCTCACCAGGTATTATTCTTCTTCTTGCAGATGAGGACCGTGGTGAGCTGACAAGAGTAATGGACGTTCCAACAATGCTGGCCGTAGTTCTGTACTTTTTCATACCCTCAGGTAAGTTTCCAGAAATATTTTTCTGCTTAGTAACTGTCTTAGATTCACTCGGTGACTCATTGCCTGCAAATTAAACATAAGCACTAAACATACATCACCGGGACGACTAACGTATTTGTTGGTGCAAAAACTTAATAGAAAAGTGGCGCGGAATGATTGCGTGAGTTATTCAGAGCACCGCCAGCTACTCCTTTTTTTCCTGGTCAAAGCAGCTTGTCAAGTGTTGGTGTGGCGAGTGTTTATGGCGGCGGGTCAACGGAGCTCATTAAACATGGGTGTGAATTTCAGCTGAATGATGATGATAATGATGATGATAGTGATGATGGTGATGAGGATGATGATGATGATGATAAACCAACATTATTATTATCAAAGAACAACTCATCAGTCAAAGCGTCACCGTAACATCCCATAATTTGAATCTGATATTAGGACAGTATATTTTTTTTTTCTATTTACGTGGGCGACATTCTTTTTTATAGTTTTTTATATATCTTTTTGTAACTAATTAATACACACAAACATGACAAAGTTTTGAATGCGAGCCTACACAAGTCACCCAAAACGTGGCTCTAAATTCACGCCCATCTTTCTGTGAGTTTGTGTGCTGCTGATACGACCTTGAGGTGGAACACTTAAGAACTTGGGCAATGAAAATGGCCCGCCTCCTTATCTACAAGAGGAAGGAGATCGTTGCCTGACGCCGCTCTCCCTAGAAGTACAGTTGTTAGTCCTAAACGTGGGATTGCGTCTTTGTCTGCTTCTCTCCTTGCCTACAGAGCGACATTCGTGGCTTACATCGTAGTTTCCCTTTTCTTCTATTTTTTCTTATCTAAGCGTCCTTTCCTTTCAGTTCTCTTATCTCTGTGCAAGGTTTCAAGTGTCATTCCAGGATTAGTGTAAAGTTACATGACAGGAGAGTAAAGGAAACGGGGCATCACTTAGATTGCTCTCTTCTTCTTTTTTTTCGCTGTGAGGGCAAGCGGCAGGCAAGCGGGTGATCACAAATAATCCTTCCAGTAAGACTAACTCTAATAACCACAAGTCAGAATCTTTATATCCGATTTTGCGTTACGCTATTCCTGATATATTAACATTGGCCTCAGGTTTGTAGTACCGAAGAAAAAAGCTAACCTCACGTATAGATTCTTCCTCATCGCAGCACGTTGAACCAGGTAACATTTGAAGGTCTGCACGTTGACTAGAGAAAGCGATCTCCGCCTGAAGCTGAAAGTATTGATTGCGTGAGGACAACGTGATCCACTTCCTCCAACACCCTGCTGGTCTGTGTTCCAATTTGGCCAAGTCTGATTCATATGTGTTACTTCTATCTGGGAATGTCTCGGGTTTCACATCAGCTCGTGACGTAACACTGGATAGGATTGTGCAAGGTGTTGACGGTCCTTCCGCTGTCCCCTTTACTATTTCATCGGCAAGTTTTCCCCCTTAGTGATCGCATTATATTTGCACTTAACACTTTCTTTACAAATTGGTTTTCTGATTTTCATCCTTTAAGTATTTCTACCTAATTTTTTTTTTATCATCTTACAAAAATATTGTTCAAAAATATCAAGTTTCTTCCAACGCCATCTTCTTTAACACATTCGCTATTTCACTCCCAGTCTGTTTTTGCCTTCTCGAGTGTTACTAATATGTCACTTCCTCTCTTTACTCGAACTAAAACGTCATGCTTACCCCGAGAGGTCAAACGAGAATCCATAATATTAACGTTTCACTGACTTAACATAAATATCCATAAATCTCTAATTACGTAAATTCATAATCTGCCACTTTAGTTTGCTGTATATCAACACGTACCTTGAATAGCAACAGAATGATTCCGTTAAGATGTCCTGTTGTTCCTGTATCCATTTCAAGGCTTTGTCCGTTCCGCCTCACGCTGGGAACTCAACAGATGCAACGGACACCATTCTTTGGGTTGTTCACATGATATTTATGAGAGTATTTTCTTTCTGCATACCAACAGAATATACAGAAAGAGAGAAAGAGAGAGAGAGAGAGAGAGAGAGAGAGAGAGAGAGAGAGAGAGAGAGAGAGAGAGAGAGAGAGAGAGAGAGAGAGAGAGAGAGAGAGAGAGAGAGAGAGAGAGAGAGAGAGAGAGAGAGAGAGAGAGAGAGAGAGAAAGAGGGGGGGACAGTAAAAATAAAAGAGAAAAAATCACTTCCACGCGTTGTCACATCACCCAATCCGTCCCAAAGTCATTAATATCTTGGGCTTATCATAAAACCCTATCATGGCCACATCACACCCGCGGCCCCAATCCGTGCCTTGCTACGCCATCAAGCCTCTCCCTCCAATCAAAGTTTCGGTCTCCCATCACAACCGGCCGCACCACTCCTCCTAATCACCCTGCCAATCACCCTCCCAGCGGCGCCCTCTTTCCGTCTCAGTCTCAGCCTCGGTCTCAGTCTCAGTCTTGCCGGTCTTTTCCGCCGTAATTTCGTCGCCGGTTCATATAGAAAAAGAAGGAAGGATGGTAAAAGAAAAGAAAATCCGTCAGCCATAACTCAGCCTCGCGGGAAAATTAAGACCCTCACTTCCACATTACTCTGCACTAATTATTGAAGATTTTCCTAATTACCTTCTTGACGTACGTAATCCCGCGGCGACGGATTACGTTGAATCACCCACCGCCCATCACCCACTGCCCATCACCCACCGCCCATCACCCACCACTTTGTCCCTCCGCCCACGCGTCTGAAATAAAGCGAGGGTGTCGGGCCTCAGGGTTTGAGGTAAAAAAAATATCCCCAATTAACTAATTACCGAATTACAGACCACGTGGCCTGTACATTAGCCAGTGCCTCTACACCTGCAATTGACGAGGTTTAGCTAATTACAGGTGGAATATTAAAGACAAGACTCCCTCAGGTACGAAATTGTAGCGTCAGCAGTGTAAATCAATCTCAACGATCATTAATTGTGGGGACGCGCCGACGAGACACACAGGTGAGTAAGAGGAGGTGGGGGGGATAGGTGTGGGGGGAGATAGGTGTGGGGGAAGACAGGTGTGGCGGGGGACAGGTGTGGCGGGGGACAGGTGTGTGAGGGACAGGTGTGGGGGTAGGTGTGGGGGGACAGGTGTGTGGGGGCAGGTGTGGGATGGAGGGTATCAGGTGCAAGCATCCACGAGGTGTTCCCAAGACGATTGGTGCGTCAGGTGATGAGTGTCAGGTCCTTAGTCAGGTGTGTTGTGTTGTTATAGATGAGTTAAGTGTTTCAGGGACTAGGAGAGGCATAGCAACAGGTGTGTGGCGGCTGCTCTTAGGTGTGTGTGTGGGGGTGGGTGTGGGGGTGGGTGGGTGGGTGGGTGGGTGGGTTAAATAAGTGTTGAGTGTTTCATGCAGCGGCTGGGTGGAAGGATAATGCAAAGTGTAGGGTGGCAAACTAGGGATTGGTCCATGTCAAGTTATCAGAGTGGCAGCGGCGGGTGTGGTGTGTCGGGCGGCAGCTGCAGAAGAAGTTGTGTAATGGAGGCATGACAGGGACACAGCCATACATCAGGCGTGAGAGTCCCTGCAGGTCTGTGTGGGGCAGAGGGGGAAGAAAGGAAAGGCTTAGGGGTGTGATAGGAATTCAGGAGGGAGTAGAAGGAGTAGAAGGATGGGGACGAGGAGTTTGGTGTTAGGAGAAGGAGGAAGAATAGAAATAAAGTGTATGGAAAGGAGGATTTGTGGAAAAGAAAGAGGAGCAAGTAGTCTAAATGAAAGGGGAAAAGTAGTCTGAAGAGGAATGAGAGTAGGGGAAGAAGGCGGCTTGGTAGGGAAGCTTGGCAGTGACATAAACACGAGAAAGAAAGAAAAAATACAGCACAAATAAACCACCCAGAGAACCAGTCTGTCGCGTCAACCTTTAATTCGTCAGCAGTTAACTTAATTAAAGTTTAAATTCCGCCTAAATTACAGAGTTTATTTCGTTAATGAAGCACGTCACCTGCCGGCGGGGAACACCGTGACTCCCGCCGCCCAACACAATTCATCTCCGACCCAAGGCCTCACCGGGAGATTAATGAGCAAGGAGTAATGAGGAGGCTTTAAGGACACGTACACACACACGCACACGCACACGCACACGCACACGCATACGTCCCCTCCCCACACACACATACACACACACACACACATACAAGACCAGATCATCAGGACACGACGCGGCGGAAAACACAAGCAGTGACTTATGATAGGAAATGAACCCATAATGAAGGCTGGAGGCGTGCAAGGCGGCGTCAGTGTGAGTGATGGCGGCGGCGGGGCGGTGGTGACGATGAGGGCAGTGGTGGTGGTGGTGGTGGTGGTGGTGGTGGTAGCAATAGTAATGAAAACACACGCAATAGTGGCTAGAGGTGGGAGTAGTAGTGTTGGTGGTAGTAGTGGTAATGGTGATGGTAGTGGTGATAGTGGTGATGGTGGTGATATCAGTAATAATAGAAGTAATAGCAAAAGCTCCGAGGGAACAAATGGGGAAGGGTGGCTAGAGGATAACAGTTGTAACGGTGGTAGTGATGGTGGTAGGTATGGGAGTGATAGCAGAGGGGGAGGAGTAAGAGGAGTAGGAGCAGTACAATGGCAGTAATAGTAGTACGGAGGTAACGACAAAAGGACACTCTTCTGCCGTCTTCTTTTTTCACCCTAACTGGCACTTTCTCCTCTCTGTATGTAGCCTTGATTAAAGAAAGGCAAGTAATAGTGGTGTTTGTGGGGAGGGAGAAGAGAGCATTGGCAGTGAAGGGAACAACACTGATGGTAATAGTAGTAGTAGAGGGAACAGTATCAGCGGTGAGGGTAGTAGTGGTGGTGGTGGTAGTGGTGGTGGTGGTGATGGTGGTGGTGGGGATGCCAGTGACAGTAACGGTAGTAAGAGTGGCGGGAGAGTGGTAATATGGAGGGTCGGGTGGCGATAATAGCGACATCTAGAACTAAAACTTGTAAGAGTATTATCCTCAGTTTCCATAGTAACCAACCTCAAGGAAGTCGGCTATTTATTCATTAAAAAAAAAGTAAGAAAGTGAAGTAATATAAAAAAAGTTTTCATAAGTTTTACGACCGAGTTTCAAATTTCATTTCCCAAAAAGCCTTCGTCATTGTCATCACTATTTTCTCAGTTCATAATTCATAGTGTTATTATGATTATCATTTTGACCATTCCAATTAAATGCCTTTATTTTTCGTTCATAGCTAAAAGCCATAGAGAGAGAGAGAGAGAGAGAGAGAGAGAGAGAGAGAGAGAGAGAGAGAGAGAGAGAGAGAGAGAGAGAGAGAGAGAGAGAGAGAGAGAGAGAGAGAGAGAGAGAGAGAATATCACATTCAGAAAACAGCATCTTTCTTATCCTTGCCGTCTTACATCTTCCTTCCTTCCTTCCTTCCTTCCTTCCTTCATCCCTTTCTTTCTATTCATCTATCATTCCCATTGCTTCCTTACAATCATCTACCTACTTACATTGTCCTTTTAACATTCTTACTTTCCTTTTCTTTGCTTTCATTTTCTTCCCTAATTCATTTAAACAACTATAGAGAGAAAAAAGTCACTCTAATCTATGTTTTGTCAGACGTTTCATTTCTCATTTACTTCAATATCCTTTAAAGTATATTCCTTCTCCCTCCTTTATCTTGACATCTATGTACCAAAAAGTATTATGCAATTTGCCCCTTTCATCATACACTTTTATCCCTTTTTTTTCCCTCCTTCCCTCCTTCGTCGCTTTCTTTCCTCCACCCTTTTTCCTCCTCCACGTCCTTCCTTCCCTCTAATTCCTCCTGTTGTGTGACCCTCGTGCACCCTTTTCATCCTCTTGACTCTCATTCTCCTTTTACACACATATTTTTCCTTTCTCCTTATCTCACTCTCTCACTCTCTCACTCTCTCACTCTCTCTCTCTCTCTCTCTCTCTCTCTCTCTCTCTCTCATCTATTTGTCTCCCGTATCACTTAATCACTCTCTCCCTGCCTCTTACCACCCCACTCACTCTTACTTCTCACCCTTCTTTACTGTCTTCCGCTTCCACCCACCCACACCTCTTTGCATCTATCTCTCTGTCTTCCTTTGCCTCTTCCTTATCTCTTAACGTATCACCCCCGAAATCTTTCCCTAGCAACTATTATCCACTTACTTTATGCTTTCCGTGACACTCTTCCTTGCTTTCTTCCTCTCTACGCATCAAAAAAAGACTTAATAGAATCATTAGAACAGAGGATAATGCAGTCGAGCGCGTTAATAGAATAAAAAGGAAGATGTAAATGCAAAGAGTGAAGACGCGGAGGGAAGTACTGCAGCAATGGTAGAAAAAAAATGTGAAATGAGGGTCCGTTCCGGCGGCCATGAAGGGTCCTCATTAGGGGAATATGAGGTGAGATGCGATGGTGAGGAGTCCACGCAGGGCAGACGGGCGAGGGGAAAGTACTCTCGTTGAAGCTGTTAAATTGCCCGAATACTCAGAGGTGTGGGAGGAAATGGGGGAGGAAAGGAGGGAGGAAAGGAGGGAAGAAAGGAGGGATGAAAGGAGAAAAGAAAGGAGGGATGAAAGGAGGGTGGAAAGGAAGGTGGAAAAGAGGGAGGAAAGGAGGGAGGAAAGGGAGAGATAAAGTTGTTATTGGAGAGAAGAAGGGAATGAGGGAACAGTTATAAAGTCTATATAGATTCAACTTTACCTTATGCGTTGTTTAAATACATCAATGATAAGGTAATGGTAGTGGTGGTGGTGGTGGTGGTGGTGGTAGTGGTGGTAGTGGTGGTCGTGGTGGTGATGGTGGTAGTGGCCTTAGTAGCTTTGAAACGTTATAGAAAATAAATCAATTATTCTCAAACTCCGGTACAAACGCAGGTGATAAAAGGATATCGTGTTAGGAGTCAAGGCTTTATTTATCGCGTGTCCTCAGCTTCATCAGTGCAGTCAATGATTACTTTGAACCTTCATCCTCATGCACGAGACGATCTCCAAACACTGGGGGTTTTATTCTCCGTCTGCAATGTCCTTCCTATGACCTTGACTTTCTGTTTCTTCATGCTGCATCTGCTCTGTTTCATCCTGCCTCAACCTTAATCTCCGTACCTCGTTTGCACTTCCCCAACCCAGAGTCAATCCTGTCCCTTCTTGTCTAGTTGTTATCTCATCTTGTCTTGCCTTCCTTCAGTCTGTGTTACATTGCAATGCTAACTTCATCACACTGTCCCTCTCTCTACCCTGCTTTGTTTTGCAGGGCTGAGAGTTGTCCTTCCTACTTCTCATCTCATCTGCTTGACTATTAAGCTTCCTTCCTACTCCTCATTCTTAATCTCTTTTCTTGTTTAGCCCCGTCCTACCCCGCCCATCACAGCCCATCCCCGCCCATCACCATTCCGCCCATCACCATCGCTACCCGCCCCGCCTCCTCCTTTAGCCTCTAGGGCAAAACCAAAGCCTTTGCGCAGATGACACAAAATTCGTTTTAAAAGGAAGGTTGAAATGACTTTTCTTTTTCCTGGATTGTGGCCCGAAGCATTATTCTCTTGGAAGGCTGGTCATTTACAGCAACAAATTGGTTTCTAATCTCCCTTTCCTTTCTCTTTCGATCCCTCCATTTCTCTCTCGTTTCTCTCTTTTCTCTCTTTCTCTCCCTCTCATAATCTTTTTATACCTCACCCATGTCTATTTTCAATATTTTCTCTACATTTTTGTCCTCTCTACCACAATTTTCATGGCTAAACTTGCATGCATGACGACAATATGAACAAACCGGATAGGCAGGGAACGAAATGGTCACTACTTTCTTTTCTTCTTTTCCTCGCAGATATAATTAATTTCCTATTTTGGTTCGTTCGGCAGTCAAAGGAGGTAATGTAAGAGATTATCTGTTTGCATTAGAGATTAGGATGTCGTGAGGCTGTGAAATCACGTGAGTCGGTGGGTTACGTCTCGTCGTGAAGCTGAAATCTCAACCTGGTGCCTCGGTCCAACAGCCACACAGCACGACACACACACACACACGCACACGCACACGCACACGCACACGCACACGCACACGCACACGCACACGCACACGCACACGCACACTGCTTCCTGCTGCCACACTTGCATTACCAAACCCACGTGTCTCATCACATTCATCATCAATTGTTTATTCTTATCAGTCACAGAAACAAAATAAGCCTCTTTTTTTTCGCTTTCTACTTATATTTTCTTGTATTTTTGTTCAGGTAAAGGAGGCCTGTCAATGGCTGAGAGTTAATCAAAAATCCTGCTTACATCACCGCCTCCGATGCGTCTTAATACTTCCTCTCTTGAAAGTATTCACGTCGTAGGCAGATGGAAAAACAGGATTAGCCAGAGAGCTTACAAGTGAAATGGATAAAAGACGGAAGTTGATGGATGACTCTTACATTAATTAGATGGATAGAAAAAGGATTTCATTAAGCAAAAATTCTTGTGTTACTAGGTTGCAGAAGGGATGGAGAATACAGTTAGCAAGTCCTGAAGATCAGTAGCCATGAAAATATTATAAGAAGACAGTCAGCGGAAAGTGAGAGATTGAAGACAGTCAGTTAAAGAAAGGCAGTTGATGAGTAGAAAAGTTTTATCCTCCAACGTGTTTAACAAAGTTGTGTGAGCTGACACTTTCCTCAAGAATGTACACTGTATAAGACGGGGAGAAGTGAGTTTGTTTAATGCTTGCTGGGTTGGACGTCTGTTAAAATAACGTTGAGAGACGCAGAGCAGAATCATCAGCATAAGAGTGAATAGAGCAGATACTGGCACAAAATTAATAATAGAAAGAGAATGGAGGATAGACAGAGCATATTCCAGGGTCAAGGCCAAAGAAAGCATAGAAACCATCACAATGAAGAATTTTAACAACAGGTATATATAGTCAGATGCTGATGGTGAGGGAGGGACAAAATCAGAATAAACCAATTTTAATGTTTCAGCTAATGCCTGAGTAAGCTATCTAAAAATATAGAAGGAAAAGATGAAGAAGGAAAATTTTTGGAAATATTTTCGTTATGTACCCGAGTCCCCGAGGAGTTATATCTGTTAAGGTTTTGACATTTCCAATTGATGAAAGTTTTCTGGCGCATTGTAGAACATATGACAATATTTTTGGCAGAAATATATAGTGCGTGAAATTCATGCGATGTATGGTTAAGGTAACGTCTGTGAGTCGCTTCTCTATCCTGGACAGCAAGATACCAAGCTGAGTTTACAAGTGAAAGTGTGTGGAATGTTTGCCTTCATGCCAGAGACGATCAACTCTGTCATGCACTCTGCACAGAGATTGGTCTGTAACACGGAAGCAATAGACATTCCATGTCAAGTAAGAATAGTACCTCTACAGGTCCTCCCATTAGCAGTGGTGTTACGCCAGTTTCAGTGAGTTCAGAGGCAGGGAAAGGACTGGATACTGAAGTGAGAGTATGATCGGAAAAGCCAAACGGAGAGAATAGTCTAACAGAATAAGCTGAAGGATTGAAGGTAAGGGAGAGATCAAGAATATTGGACATGTCTCCAAGGCGGTAAGGAATGCGAGTAGTGTGCTGCACCAATTGTTTCTAGGTCATGCAGAGCAGCAAAGTTGAGGGTTTGTTCACCAAGTTGGTCAGTGAAAGATGATTGTGAACATTGAAATCCCTAAGTATGGAAACTTCAGCAACAAGAAAAGATGTGTCCCATGAAAAGCCAGTCAGTTGGTGGAAAACTGTAGATTGGAGGTGGTGAGTGCGAGACCAAGTTAAACCTGAGACTGCGAATGTTGCACAACTTATTATAGAGAAAGTTAGAGGCGGCATCAGTACACCAAGTCATCACAAGGAGAACGGTTGGACCTGGAAACATTACTGGTCCCTTCCCTAGATGGGGCTAAGTGTATAGCTGTCTTTTCTTACATGTAATCAGCTTATTCATTTCCTCATGCAATTAATTAATCTCAATTACTCCTTCAGTATTATCTAAACTATTTTTGTGCGCAATTTTTGTTTATATACCTTCGCTTATTCTTTTCTTCTAATCAATCTTCCTTTTATTCTCCCTCCCTTGCCTTCCACCCAATCATTTCCTCCCATTATTCCACCATTCCATCACCACCACCGTCTACTTCTTTTTACTTTTATTTCTCTTTTCAATACGTTCCCTCCTCCTCTCACCCTCACTCTCCTTACCCTTCTTAGCCTCCTCCACTAATCACTGCTCTCATCACCTTCGCCCCTCACTTCCCACCACTCGTTACCTCCCTCGAGATGTTGACGAGCGACCCCGTTTCCAGAGGGAGGCAGTGACTGGCGTGACTATGGGGGTTTTGGGTCCGTCTGTCTCTCTATTTGGGATAAGACACGACGCCTCGCCTCTGTTTGCTGTCATCCTCCCAACACTCTTTCCACCCTATTCTCTCCAACGTGTCTCGGTTTCCTAACTTCTCCGTGTCTAGCTGACTCTGGTGTGTCCACATTCGTAATCCATATCGTTCTTGTATTTGGTGAAGGATTCCGTTCCGTGTGTGTACGAAGCAAAACTTTATTGTACACTCACACCTGCAGCACAGTTAGTAGTTTTGCTTTACCATTACTGTTCTGGGTTCGTTGCCCTTTCAACTTCTCTACAATGTTGTCCAAGGCTTTGTTCCTATCACTGAGAAGAGGGTGGGGCCGAGGGAGAAAAATTATGTTACTGTGTGTGTGTGTGTGTGTGTGTGTGTGTGTGTGTGTGTGTGTGTGTGTGTGTGTGTGTGTGTGTGTCTGTGTCTGTGTCTGTGTCTGTGTCTGTGTCTATGTCTATGTCTATGTCTATGTCTATGTCTATGTCTATGTCTGTGTCTGTGTCTGTGTCTGTGTGTGTGTGTGTGTGTGTGTGTGTGTGTGTGTGTGTGTGTGTGTGTGTGTGTGTGTGTGTGAGCGTTAATGAGTCCGTCGGGTCCGACACATAACAGTATGACAGGTGACGCCTCGGCCCAAGGGACTCAATACAAAATTTGCTTCAAAAAGACTTAATTCGAAATAGATGTGTTTATGTCCGTAAATGACGTGAACTTTTCTATAAACGAATAAATATTTTGTTCAACTATTCCGAGGATTTTTTTTTTTTTTCCGTTTATGACAAAATGAATTAACTACGTCTCATGTTATTTCATTTCAAGCAATATATAATAAAATGTTGTCATATTATGAAACGTGGCTTGTTCCGTGTTCGTGGCAGCTGGCAATAGTAATTAATTCTCATTTTTCATTTGTTAAGACCATATGCCCTGCAGGAGGTACTACGTAGTGCCCCTTTATAATAGTAGCAGCAGCAGCAGCAGCAGGAGGAGGGAGAGAGTGTGTGAGGGGGGATGGAGGATGGAGGAGGGAGGAAGGTAGGCAAAAACCATACCTTTCCTGATCCTCTCACATTCCGCAGCAGGTACAAAATGTCCACCAAATATTTCATGCATCGATCCTTCACTGGGAATTCGTTCAGGGAAAGACCCGACCGAGCGTCATGATGGTCTCACGTGGTATGCAAAAAAAAATAAATAAATCCCATGGGGTCCTATTAATAGGTTAGGTGGTTGACGCAATAACTGGCAATAACAGGTTATGGCGCCACACAAAGGAACAATTACTCACTAGACCAATATATTTTTGTTCGTAATTAAAAGTTGAAGAGCGTAAGCCTTTAATCGTGTTCAGCAATACGTAGGTCTAACAGGATATGTATAACGCTACCTTCCACTATCCCTCATTTTACAGGTGAGTATAATATAGTTAATGAGTGACCTTTTCTAACGACGCTACCTGCACATGACCTTTTTGGCAATTAATTACCTCGGGTTCTTAAAATAAACTTACAGGTACCCGTTAGTAGCGTCTAGAAACGAGGCATAATTATTAGTACAAAAATTAAATCTATCTCTCGCTCTGAGTTATAAGGGAAAAAAAGGCGATAAAACTAATTAAATCTAACTCAATATTCACAAGTTGAGTCATCTATTGAAACATAACTAACACCATTTATATCACAGACTGTTTACTGCCCCATCTGCAGACTTGTTCATTCGCTATCCATCAGTGAGTCAGTGCGCGGAGTGAGTGAGTGTTGTACCTCATCGCAATACAATCCATCTTCGTCCCTCCACCATCCCTTCTCGTTTCCATAAGTATGTTCTTCCGCCTTCGTGCTCGCCTTCTTCCCCTCCAACACAACCCTTAATGTCTACGTCCATCATGCCTCTACGACTTCACTTCTTCCTTCCCTTGTTTATTCTCTCTCTCTGTCTCTCTCTCTCTCTCTCTCCCTCTCTCCCTCTCCCTCTCTCCCTCTCTCTCTCTCTCTCTCTCTCTCTCTCTCTCTCTCTCTCTCTCTCTCTCGAGCCTCTACTATTCATAATCTACATAATGGCATCGATGTTGGACTTAATAACGTTATTGCAAAATTCGCGGACGATGCGGAAACCGGAAACTCTGTAATCTGAGAGCACGAGAGACAAGGAAGACATACGTACACATGACAGGCAAGGAAAACCTACACAAAATTCCTGCAAGGTTTGAAGGTTTATAGACTAATTTAATGTCGACGAATGCAATATTATTCAAGTAGGAATATATGCGGTGTGATGCTAAAAAATAAAGTGTTATGATTGCGTTGAATGTTAAATGATCACATCAATCCAAAGACCCTACTGGTAAAGACTGATATCTATTACTTACTATTATATATTATTCATTAGGTTAAGGATTCTAAGGTATGTATCGTCTAGATTTATATATAATTCTATGCAATTTTTTTTTCAATCTTTTTTCTCTCTCATATCACCCACTTTCCACTTCTCTCACGCATCGTCCCTTCCTCACGACCGTCTCTCTTTCTCTACCTTCCACAGCGTTGGGAGCCATTCTAAACGACGAGGCTGGCACCCACCACCCCCACCAGCACAATTCGCTCCCCCCCTTCGTGGACGTGCTGCCCCCTGGACCTTTCTATGACGTGGAAAGGTCAACCAACGTCACCGCTCTTGTGGATCAGCCGGCGGAGCTAAATTGCCGAGTGAACAAAATCGGCAACAGAACGGTAAGTAACAGAGTGTGATGTGAGGGAGAAAGAGAGAGAGAAAGAGAGAGAAAAAAAAGACAAGGACATAACGAAAAGGAGAAAAGCGTAAAGAAGAAATGGACGAGGAGGAGGAGGAAGAGGAGGTAGACGGAGGAGGATGAAGAACAGGTGTGAAAGAAAATCAGGTAAAAGGGATAAAGGAAAGCGAAGAAACTAAGGAAAGAGAAAATAAAAGTATGAGAAGAAGAAGGAGGAGGAGGAGGAAGAGATGAGTGATTGACAGACTGATGAATATGTGAATGCAAGAACAATGGGAGTGGAATGGAGTAAGAGGAGTGAAAGAAAATTGCGTTGTATATACACAATCGAAAAAAAAATGTGATCTTAAAATTAATAATAATAAATATAAAAAATATAAAATAAATAATAATAATAATAATAATAATAATAATAATAATAATAATAATAATAACAACAACAACAATAACAACAGTAACACGCCTGAATGCAATCTATAAATCAAAAAATATAGAAAAAATGTAACTATGAATACAGGAATGAAATATTAAGGATAAAAATTTAAAAAACAGAAACTGCAAACAACATTGAAAGAAAATAATGAAAGGTACCAACTGAAATAAATACGAAAGAGGGAAGGGGAGATGGGGGAAGAGAATTAATGGGGATAGGGGAAAAAATAAAAAAGGAGAAAGGGAGAACAAGAAATAGAGGCAAAGAGAGAGAAACAAAGAAAGAGAGACAGAGAAAGTTTTAGAGAGAGAGAAAACAAAAAAGAAAGAAAGAGGCAGAGAGAGAAAGAGAGAAAAGTAGATAGGAAAGAAGTAGTGAGGAGGAGGCTGGAGAGAGTGTGAGCAAGGGCAATGGATGAATAAGTAATGGGGAGAGGAGGGAAAAAGAAGAGAGCTGAGGGAACATATATATCTGAAAGGCAGTATGAGAACAGGTGCCACGGAGAGGAGGTGGAGACGGAAGAGTTACGTGAAAAGGTCTTTGGAGTTTCCGTTCAAGATAGAAAACCTACTAAAAAAGACTTGCCTTCCTCTTCCTCCTCTTCCTCCTTCTCCTCCTCTTCCTCCTCCTGTAGACTATAAAGAATAAAATTGTGAAAAAAAAAGTAGAGAGAGGTTAGGAAATAAAATACAAACGTAAAAGATATATAGAGAGATATAAATAGAAACACGTGGGATGAATTTTGATTAAATACGAGAAATTGTCAAGGAAAATGAAAATCTGAATGAAGTAAAGCAAAAAAAGGGAAAGGAAAATGTTGAACCGAAATTAAATTAGAAAGGAAGAAGCGGAAGAAGAATCAAATAAAGAAATGAAAAAAAAAATCAAATAAAGAAATAGAACTAAAACTTACATAACATAAGAAAAATAAAAGTAAATAAACCCAAATCAAATAGAAAATATAATAGCAAGAAAAACTATGAAACCGAAAACACGTATATAAATTCATGAAAAAAACAGGTTACGAAAGAAAAAAAAACCAAAAAAATAATAATAATACCAACCACACAACCGGCCCCAAAAAAATAAAATATGAAAAACATGCAGGTAAACAAACAACAAACACACTGTAAACACACCTTCATTAACTTCAAAAGATTACTTAAAGACTTAACAAAACTTAAACGAGTGAGTGT
>JAXIVD010000863.1:37500-40000 GCA_036785275.1 Cancer borealis
CCTATAGTTTTATTCCGTTAGGGATTTTTCTTCTTTCTTTCCACACAGCTTTTCCATCGGGGCGGCATCATGTTCACCTGTCATTTTCCCTTAACTGCTGCAGCCCTTCCTCCCTTCCTCCCTTCCTCCTCCCCTCCCACCGATACACAACTATTCTCAGTTCTATTCCATACAGACGTACATCGATTTCACAATAAAAGGCCCAGGAAAGCGATGTATGTGGCGAAAAACCAATTTATATTCTTTTCCATTTAAAAGTTATATATAAATTAAGGAGTAACGAAATAAAATTAAATACACATTACCACGAGGATAAGTGACATAAACCACTCTCTTAATTCGTGAAGTGTGTAAGGTTAAGTTAGGTTAGGTTAGGTTGGGTTGGGTTGGGTGAGGCCAGTCCTATACCACTCCCTTAATGCGTGAAGGGAGTAAGTGTCCTTCACGCCTCACTACATCAACTTTACCCTTCTCCTGTGAACCCTCTTGACGCTCCTGTGCGATTATACCTTCGTCAGGTTTATGGAGGCCAATAAGGAGGAGGCCCTGACGTGGTGTTTGATTAGTAGCTCGACTAATCCAATCACCGGGCGGGGCAAGAGTAGAGGTAGCCAATCAAAAGCGGATTATGATGGCAGAGTAGCAGAGGGTGATGAAGGGTATTTACCGAGTAATCTCAATTCACTTACTGACAAAATAATTCTCGTAAATGTATTACTATATATAGATAACCCAGAGTTCCTGCACAGTAACGGTGAGGATTTATGATAGAATTTTATATATTTTTCTTATAGCTACACACAGACAGAGAGAAACATAAAGACAATACTCTCCCTCACGATGAAAAAACACCATTTTACTTGTCGGATCAAAATGAAAGAATTATTGATGCGCTCCCGTCCTACACTGCCAGCATGATATACGGAATACAAGTAACGCAAATGAACCTAAACTGTTGATGTGACGCTGTACTCGGCCGGGGCTTTAGTTTAGTGGACCTTTTCCGCGGGACTCAGTGAGGGACGATCATACTTTGAACTGACGCAACGCACACCGAACGAACAGTTGGATGTAATATTATCCGCTGAGTAACTGTAACTAAGAGAAATGAGACAGAGAAAAAGATTTAAAAAAAAGAGTTTAAAAAAATGAGAACAAAGATAAGAATGGAGTAAATGAGAATAAGAATACATCATTAATACGCATTCATTAGTAACAATAAAGATTAGTGGACAGGTAAAGCCGAGATCAAAGGCAAGACACATTATTCACAAAATGATGATTCACTCAGTGCACAAAGAACAAAGTGTTGAAAAGTGGGTATTGAGGATATGGATGCCAAGTAGGGTGGAAAGATATTAGATAAGAACAGAAGGAGGGACAAGGGACAAGGAAAGTGTAAAGTAGTGAGATTATACAAACAAAACAGAAAAAAAATTGAAAAGAGGGACATAAGAGAGAGACAGGAAATGAGAAAGAGAGGAAGTAAAGTATGAAAGCAGCCAGCAGTAAAATGTGATAAATAGAAAGAAGTAGGAAGAAGAGGACAAGGCAAGGGATAAAAAGGGCATGTGGCAGTGGATAAAGAAGAGCAGAGGTATATAGGTAAATAGATAAGGAGGTAGGATTGAGGTGAAATGTTTATCCCTTCAAAAATCCTAGACATAATCCTCTCTTTCAGCCTGGCTCCAAGCTGACCTCAAGACCCACACTGAAGGAAAGCATCGTGACAAATCCTTTCCTTGATTCACGTCTTGCTGGAGGGAGGAAGTTTAATTCTTAACCTAAATTTCTTTTCATTTTTTTTATCACTCCCTCGAACGTCAAAGAAAATATTTTGGTGCAAGAGAAAGAACAAAGATTCGGGCACTTATGTATTGCTTGTGTGTGTGGGGGGGGGGGGGGTGAAAGAGTACACAGCGATAGGAAGGTAAAGAAAGGGTTACGTTGCTGTGGAATTTGTTTTCATTCAGAACATTCAATATCTTCAGCCAAGTGGAAAGATAGACGGACAGAAGAGTAAAAGATGAAAATAAAACAAGTAGTCATAGCAACAGTAAAGTACAAGTAGTAGTAAAAGTACGAGGAGGAAGAGAAGGAAGAGGAAGATGAGGCGTAGGAGTAGGAATATGAAGAGAAAAATAAAAAGGAAGAAAATTAAAAAATGAAGAAGAAAATGAAGAAGGGTCTACCATGGAAAATAAATAGATAAATAAAATCCCCCCCAAAAGTCTAGTCCTCATACCAAACATCATCCCTGAAACGCAACGAGCAGCGATGTTATAGAAAAAAATAATACAATTGAAAGAAAAAAAAAAGACAGAGCCCCTTCCCTTACTGTAAAAAATAAATAAATAAATAAAATAATAAATAAAATACACACAAAAACAAAAATAGAAAAAGGAAGGTACGAGAGGTTATAAAAGGAGAGGCTCGTGTTGCTGAGGACCAGAGGACAAACTGGATTCAATGGTTCAATAAAAAGGAAATGAGATCTGGA
>JAXIVD010000863.1:45000-47500 GCA_036785275.1 Cancer borealis
GGCAAGAGTTATTCCCCTAGGCTTTCCGTGTGTGTGTGTGTGTGTGTGTGTGTGTGTGTGTGTGTGTGTGTGTGTGTGTGTGTGTGTGTGTGTGTGTGTGTGTGTGTGTGTGTGTGTGTGTGTGTGTGTGTGTGTGTGTGTGTGTGTGTGTGTGTGTGTGTGTGTGTGTGTGTGTGTGTGTGTGTGTGTGTGTGTGTGTGTGTGTGTGTGTGTGTGTGTGTGTGTGTGTGTGTGTGTGTGTGTGTGTGTGTGTGTGTGTGTGTGTGTGTGTGTGTGTGTGTGTGTGTGTGTGTGTGTGTGTGTGTGTGTGTGTGTGTGTGTGTGTGTGTGTGTGTGTGTGTGTGTGTGTGTGTGTGTGTGTGTGTGTGTGTGTGTGTGTGTGTGTGTGTGTGTGTGTGTGTGTGTGTGTGTGTGTGTGTGTGTGTGTGTGTGTGTGTGTGTGTGTGTGTGTGTGTGTGTGTGTGTGTGTGTGTGTGTGTGTGTGTGTGTGTGTGTGTGTGTGTGTGTGTGTGTGTGTGTGTGTGTGTGTGTGTGTGTGTGTGTGTGTGTGTGTGTGTGTGTGTGTGTGTGTGTGTGTGTGTGTGTGTGTGTGTGTGTGTGTGTGTGTGTGTGTGTGTGTGTGTGTGTGTGTGTGTGTGTGTGTGTGTGTGTGTGTGTGTGTGTGTGTGTGTGTGTGTGTGTGTGTGTGTGTGTGTGTGTGTGTGTGTGTGTGTGTGTGTGTGTGTGTGTGTGTGTGTGTGTGTGTGTGTGTGTGTGTGTGTGTGTGTGTGTGTGTGTGTGTGTGTGTGTGTGTGTGTGTTTTGTGTGTGTGTTTTCTCTCGACGCAGTTAACACACGGGACACACCTTTCCCTCAGTCCAACGCAGCAAATACTGGGAACTATTGCAGAGTTACGGCCTCATAAGTCTTTCTAATTAGCCACATTACCGAAGCCAAGGAACTAGGAGGTCTGCAACAGCTCGCCCTCCTAGTGTTCCTGGGAGGCCTGTAACACCACGCCTTGCCGGGTGTTGCTCGGAGGTAAGCAACACCCAGCCTTCAATGTCGCTTGGAAGACCACAGCACAGTGACCTTCTAAGTTTTTCATCATTACTTTAATAACTTGTAAGACTAAAGATGATGGGTTCGTATGGTGTACCAGATGAAGGACGATGATTTTTGGATGTAATGATTGTATTTTGCTTATGATTGTGTTTCTTCTCTCTTTCTCTCTTTCTCTCTCTCTCATACTTCAAAGGAATCAAGACAATTTTCAAAGAATACTTTACCAAAAACAAAACAAAAGGATTTCATTTTTTTTTTTTTCTACCGCCAAGACGCCTTCGACCAAATACAATTTTTTCTTTATAACGTTAACTTCCTCCAGTCATCACGTCTCTTCAACCACACAGTCTTTTTTCATCCCTTGCTCTCTTTCTAACTTACTTTCTTTCTTTTCACTCTTTTACTAGCAACGTATCCCTCTCTCATAGCGACTTATTTCTCTCGCCCACCAGAGCCCAAAACAACAATATTCGGGGGTCCAGACGTCTTCATTAACAGGGGAAGCAACATCAACCTGACTTGTGTGGTGGACTACACGCCCAAACCGCCCTCTTACGTCATCTGGAAACACAGTAATAAGGTGAGGACGATGCTGCCTTAAACCCTCTATTTCCACCTACCAAAGCCTCTTGTTTTTCGCCCTTTTTTTCCATTTTTTTTACTTTCCCTTTGTCATCAGCACCAGCAGCTCTTTTATCAGCACCACTAGTTTCTATTTTTTCTGGGGTTTTTTTTTTTTTTCTAACTGCAAGACCATCACCCTTATGTCAGACGGCTCTTAGGAAGTTGGTTTGTTAGTTAGTGAGAGAAAGAGAGAAAGAGAGAGAGAGAGAGAGAGAGAGAGAGAGAGAGAGAGAGAGAGAGAGAGAGAGAGAGAGAGAGAGAGAGAGAGAGAGAGAGAGAGAGAGAAAAAAAAAAGAGAACAAACTTACAGGAGTGCTCTTGTTTAAATCCTGTTTCAGTCTACCTTTCGTAAGAGTCCAAATTATCACACTTTTTTCAAACCGGTTGTAGGAGAGAGAGGGGGAGAGGGGGAGGGGGAGAGATAGATAGAGAGAAAAAGAAAGAAAGAAAGAAAGAAAGAAAGAAAGAAAGAAAGAAAGAAAGAAAGAAAGAAAGAAAGAAAGAAAGAAAGAAAGAAAGAAAGAAAGAAAGAAAGAAAGAAAGAAAGAAAGAAAGAAAGAAAGAGGGATGTAAGTAAGATAGGTGTTCCATTTTGGTAAATATTTCGTCCTCGCATACAAATTCTCTTAAAACAAAAAATGACACGACATCCCCACGAGATCCGAACTCCGGCCGTAATGACCGAAAAGCCGCGGGTCTGTTAATGAGTATCCGGAACGCACTAATGATGGACCGGTTTTTTTTGTTTTTTTATATATATACTCGTCTTTGGCGCGAACCTAACCACCAAACCACCTAAGGAAGTAAAATAGATAAAAAAATATATTTACTT
>JAXIVD010000863.1:50000-86743 GCA_036785275.1 Cancer borealis
AATGTTATTTGGTTTCCCTAGCTTGAACTGTTAGCGAGTTAAAACTGATTAAAACCGATTAAAACTGATTAAAATACTTACACTTTGACGTACATTAAAATTTAATCTCAATATAGCACAAAAAAATACACGTCTCTTACTCCTTCTTGACTAGTATATACATTTTGACGTAAGTCTCATACTTTTGGAGTTACTGAAAAAACATTATTTCAGCCAAGACGCGTATCTTAGTTAAGTTAGGTTAAGTTAAAGTTTTGTGAATATTCAAACACAACTCATGAATATTGGTAGCAAAGTGTTCTCGGGCATGCTGATCACGAATCTGGAATTATTTTGGTCATTACTATAATATTTGAATTTTCCATTTTGTGGCCCGTAATTTCCACCAAAATTGAGGTCGAAAAAGCTTTTTCCATTTTACTACGTAAGTTTTAGTCCTACAGAAAAACTGTTTAGAAGTAAATTTGTGGAGTTTGATAATGTTTACCTGGAATAGTCATCATCTTTCCTATAACTCTAATACTTATGAAGAAAATTTAAATGATGTGAAAGATATTATTGTATAATACTTTACACTGCTACATCTTTAATTACTTCCCAATTTCAATTTTCTATAGCTGAATAGAACGAGCGTCTTCTGTTCTTTCTTATACATTATATACGTTTTTTACGTAAACCCCATAAATTTCGAATTTTTTCAAAATATATGATTTATGTAAAAAACCCTACAAAATTTCATGAAAATTTCCATACCTCCGAATCTCATGTAAATTGGTACAATGAAGTTTTCAGTCATACTGAACACGATTCTGGCCTTATTTTCTTGATTACTATAATACCAAACTGTGTTTCACCCTTGCTTGTCCAATAAAAATAATGAAATAACCATTATTTAACTTTACTAGCTGACAAAAATACATACAGACTATCTACTCTAAATCTACACAATATAACGTATAAATGTTATTTGTTTTCCATATTTTGAACTGTTAGCGAATTAGAACCGATTGAAACCGATTAAAACTGATTAAAAGTATTTTTTACATTCCATCATCTATACTTACATTCCAATTCCCTTTCACTAAAACACAAATGAATGCACGTCTTTTACTCTTTCTTGACTATTCTATACATTTTTGACGTATGCCTCATACTTTTCAAGTTATTCAAAATAACATGATTTCAGCCAAGAAGCGTAGGAGGTGAGAAAACTTATTTTAGTTAGCTTAGGTTAGGTATAGGTCCCTTCTCCCCAGGTGGCGTCCTCATTTCTCAAGTCGTTTTCATCAGTGTGCCGTTCATCTCGTCCACCTTCAATTTCCTTCCCTTGTAAATCGCGTGTAAGCTAATTCGCTGGCCCGCCCCTAACCGTGCAAATCTTCTCCATTAATTACCAAGAAAATAGTAACATCTGCACACGCATTCCCGGCAAAGATGAGAGTCGTGCGTCCATTGAATTCCAAGTCTAGGCAACCAACGCGCTCTCACTCGGTCTCCCTCAGCAGGTTATCTATATATACTTGGAGGGACGATATAATATGATCAAGCCTTTGCCTCGCCCCTCACCCTTATTGCAATTATTCTATCCGGTCTTCCGTTTCCCTTACGCTCGTTCCCTTTTACACTTCCATTAGATCACCTTCAAATTTGTTATCCAGTCTCCCAGTTACGTACAACTATGGTCAATTCTCTCTCTCTCTCTCTCTCTCTCTCTCTCTCTCTCTCTCTCTCTCTCTCTCTCTCTCGCTCTCTCGCTCTCTCGCTCTCTCTCTCTCTCTCTCTCTCTCTCTCTCTCTCTCTCTCTCTCTCTCTCTCTCTCTCTCTCTCCCTGCAATTGCATATCAAACAAACACTCACCATTTTGTTTTCCTGGAGTGCATCTCTTACAGTCTTAATTGCCGCTATTTGGGTTGCAATTTTCCCACTGCGTTGAAAATGTGCTCGTCTGTGAGTATTATTTCACGCTTCCCTATTTTCCCTCCAAACCCTGCAGTGATGCTATATACTCTACACACTTGCGTTCATCACCTCCCCGCACGCAACTTTCCAAAAACATGACGCCTATTTCTTTTTTTCTTTTTTCTTTCCTTTTTTTTGAGTAGAATATTACGGAAACAGGTATAACATAATTTTATTTTTTCAACCTAGTTCTCGCAAGTTATAATTTGACATATTCCTTTGTGTAAGTACGCAACAACAAGGAAACCATAATAAGACGAGAAGGAAAAAAATATATATATACATAATCAACAAAATGACGAAACTTTGAATGAATATGAAAATCACTTGCCAAAGAAAAATAAAAAGAAATTTAAGTGACAAGAAAATATGAAAACAAGAAGTAAAAAATGTGAGAAAAACCGAGTAAAAGATAGGAGAGAAGAGATGACAGCAGCATATGAAAGGAGGAAGAGGAAGAAGGAAGGAAGGAAGGATGAGAGAGAGAGAGAGAGAGAGAGAGAGAGAGAGAGAGAGAGAGAGAGAGAGAGAGAGAGAGAGAGAGAGAGAGAGAGAGAGGGAGAGAGGGAGAGAGAGAGAGAGAGAGAGAGAGAGAGAGAGAGAGAGAGAGAGAGAGCGCAAGGACGAGGAGGGATCACTCTGTTCTGATCACAAGGCCAAACACTTGACTCTGCAGGTGGCAGGATAGGGAGTGACGCAGAGAAATAGGGAGAAAGGAGAAAGAGGAAGAGGAGAAGAAGGGAGGAGGAGAAGGAGGAAGAGGAGGAGGAGGAGGAGGAGGAGGAGGAGGAGGAGGAGGAGGAGGAGGAGGAGGAGGAGGAGGTAGCGGCTTGAAACATGTCTGAGTAAGAGTGATGGCAACAGATGAAGAAAATGTATTGAAAAGAAAGAGAAAAAGAAGGTGTGGGATGAAGACGACGACGAGGAGGAAGAGGAGGAGGAGGAGGAAGAACTAGAACAACAACAACAAAAAGAGGAAGCGGACGAAAGAGAAAATTATGTATGTGTATGCCTGAAAAAATCTGAGCTGCTGTATGGACAATAGATACAAAAAAAAAGAACAAAGATAACCCAAATAAAAAGAAATAAAAGATATATCAAACGCATCCAATCACGAAACTAATCTGCAGGAAAATAAATGCTAAAAGAAAAATAGTAAATACAAAATTATGAAAAAAAAAATCAATCCTAAATTTGAATCGGTAAGGTGAAAGCGACTGAAAATATTTTGAATGAAACATTAAAACAGGAGAAAAAAAAAATTAATACTGAATAGCACTGAAAAAAAAAAAAAACACGCACAGGAAAAAAAAAAAAAAAAGTAAGAGAAGTTTTTGAATGACGACGAAAAAAAAAAAAAAAAAAAAGATACGCGGTCAAAGAAACAAAACAACGTCAAGGATTAACAAAAGAAGATAAAAAAAAAGAATGAAAAAAAAAGTATATGGCGTGGAGGAAGTTGCGTTAGGTTTTGAAAAAAAAAGAAAAAAAAAAAAGCATATATAGAGAGAGAAATTCAGAAAGAGAAAAAATATGTATATAAAATCAAGAAACAAAGAAAAATAAAAGAAAGGGAAAATAAATAGACAAACAGAGAAAGACTTAAACGAAAGAAGAAAAAAGAAACATATTTAAAGAGCTAAATTGGCAGCTAAGTAACAGGACACCCACTCGTCAAACAGGAGAGAGAGAGAGAGAGAGAGAGAGAGAGAGAGAGAGAGAGAGAGAGAGAGAGAGAGAGAGAGAGAGAGAGAGAGAGAGAGAGAGAGAGAAACAGACAGGCAGATAGACAGACAGAGAGAGAGATAGAAAGACAGACAGAGCGAGAATGACAGAGACAGACACATACAGACAGACATATAAAAAAAAAAGAATGAAAGAGAGAGTCACGTCAGTCATAACCTCCACACACACAGAGGAAAAAAATTTAATCCCAAACACGTAAAGCAAAAAAAATTGTTTGATCTAACAATGAAAAATAACTTAATCTTACTGAAAAAAAAAGAAGAGGTATTCCGTCTCACCACAAAAATAATATAATAATCGCACCTAATAAAAAAAATTCGCTCAAATCCTAATCCTAATCCTGAAAAAAAATATATAAAGCTGATCGAATCCTAGATAAAAATAGGAAACATTGACATCACATCACAGCACTAAATGAACCGTAAATATTCGCCTCAACCCTACAAGTCATACAGCTGCCATTTTGTACACCGATGCAACGAGCGAATGCCAAATATTTGTTTATCATTAAAACTTCTCATGTCTGTGTGTGATTTGAATTCTCCATCACTGAGCCGTGTTGAAAAAATACACCAACAATTATCACTTTTATAATACGTCACGAGATATTGCAGGAAATAAATAAGCAAACTGATCATTAAGGGAAAACATGTGTAGTTATTTATTTATTTATTTGTATCATATCAATAGCTTTAGTTCAGTCCTTCTCCCTGTCTGCAAAGTGTGACAGAAGACGTGAAGGAGAAACGGGAAGAAAATATTGACTGAAGAAGAAATAGACGTCATAAGATTTAACTGACAATAAATCAAAATAAAAACACTAATATGATTAAATAACCAAATAAGAAAATAGCATATAATTCGAGGGATTATAATATAAAACACAACGTGCAACACCTTTGGCAGCCTAGTAGATTAGAGGAAGAGGAAGAGGAAGAGAAAGAGGAAGAGGAAGAAGAGGAGGAGGAGGAGGAGGAGGAGGAGGAGGAGGAGGAGGAGGAGGAGGAGGAGGAGGAGGAGGAGGAGGAGGAGGATAGGAAACACTAACGAAGGTGAGAACAATTGGGACCAGAAGGACGAGGAGAAGGAAAACCATTAATCAACTCACAGATACGTAAGCAAAGATTAAATCAACGACGAGAACAGAAGATGAAAAATACTGATGATTGATTTGATATCGTGACGCTGCAAGGTAAAAAATGAAAATATAAAAATGGGACAAAGATTCATATAAATAGTCAACGAAGAAGTTACGAAAAAAGCGTCAAAATGCACAATGAACCAACAATCATCGGGCAAGACAGACAGACAGACAGAC
The DNA here is from genome assembly GCA_036785275.1 of Cancer borealis. Taxonomy (NCBI): domain Eukaryota; kingdom Metazoa; phylum Arthropoda; class Malacostraca; order Decapoda; family Cancridae; genus Cancer; species Cancer borealis. Next base: position 55,024 of record JAXIVD010000863.1, read on the forward strand.
AGACAGACAGAGACAGATAGGCAGGCAGGCAGGCAGGCAGGCAGGCAGGACGATGGAGAAATACAAGGTTATACAACGGACAGCAGAATGACGCATTGGCAGCGTTGGGCGCGGTGCAGCTGATGCCAGCCATCGGTGCCAACAAAGAGCGAGCACCAGCACCACCACCAGCACCACCACCAGCACCACCAGCACCACCAGCAGCAGCAATAATAAGAGGAAGAACAGCAGGAGGCCTCTGGAAGCGAACATCCTGGGCCATCGACAACCTATTCATTGGCAGCATTGATTACTAGCTCAGGCCAACCACCACATAAATTCTGACCTCCCTTAATAGGTGCCGTAATTTCAGGTCCAATAACCGTGCAACATGAACGCTCTTTGATAGTCTTTTTTTTCTTTTTTTGAGAACTTGTGTAATTCAGTACAAAAAAATAGAGGAAGCGAGGTCTATAAAAGCAGGAAAAAACCTTGTTATTTATCGAATGTACTGAACGTTCTGATGTTAAAGAACGTAATAAATCGTGGGGGTGAGCATAATTTGAACTCGTCTAATTACAGGGAAGAGTGAAGGAAAAAAATGCATAGGACACACAGGTTAGTTGGTCACTTTGCTCTTCCTCGCGTCACCAGGCTCGTAACACCCATTGAAGGTCACCAACCAACACACTTGTGACCCATCAAACTCAACCCTGCACCTTCAACACCGTGATTCCCTGTTAGTGTGACTCGTGTGGTAACTGTAGACTCCTTACCACCTTCCAGAAGCACATTATATCACGTACATGGACAAGAAAATGTTAAAAGTTGACGCGAAACAACACCTCAACCCCGCAGGTACTTCCTTCTGTACCGCAAAACACCTGCCCTAGTCCCGCAGGTATGTATGACCTTCAACGTAAGTGAAAAGAGAATATAATATGGGCAAAAAAAAAGTTTTCATTACCTGTCAGGTTTTTATTTATTTCCCCGACGGGACACAATACATAGCCATCAATTATGTTTGTGTTTTTGTTTTTTTTCTGGCGTGACAGCGTGCCTGCTTGTGTCCTGATGAACGGCACCTCATTCATCACCAAACGTAACCCGTCACGCTAATTCATCATTCCAGTTTATAACGCCGTCACGTGTTTAGTCCATAAAATATCACGCCCAATATCTATAAATGGAAAAAAAACTATATGCATCGCCTACCCAATGACGTTCCATCCATCAAGCCTGCCGCCGTGACCAACACACTCACGCTTGGTACTGTACTTCGACTCCCATCACGACGCAGGCTCACACACGCCTAACAGTCGCCTCCTACGTACAATCAATCAAGAATAGAGCGCAGCCATACGTATTTTTGTAGGTACGTCAAACCTTTCCTTGGCTAGCATTACTCATTATCAAATGGTATTCAGGTGCGATTTTGTGGAAATTTAACCCATGGTAATATAATATGTAAATCATATACGATAGATAACCCAAGAAGCCTCGTGTACGTCATGCGCCTGCCAGTCAATTGCAGTGTTTCAGTATCATCGTTATTCCGTTACGCCACTTCTTTATGCACGTCAGACACCATTACTCACTGTTTAATGGCACAGGAAACATTCAGAATAATGTAATGTATTAGCAAGGTAAGATTCCCCAGTCAGTTAGTGGTATGTGAAGGCTGGGAAGGATTTGTTTTAAGTTAAAATGCGATGATGGATTTTATGAGCCATGAAAAAATAACTGATCGCGTGTTTAAGCCTTGTTCTAGGTGTGGTTAATGATGGTGTGTTATTTCATTGTTTTTTCTTCTCACGTCTGTAAATATTTGCCTTCGAGATTCTTCTTTATTTTGTGATGATTTTGATGTTAATGATGTTGATGTTAATGATAATGTACTTGCAATTGTTAACTTAGCATCGACGGCACAGGTTGTTGAGAATGGAAATACTGCCACTGTTTTCCCTCCAACAACTGTCACTTTTACTTTGAATGTATCCCTTGCATCTATTTTTTGGGGTGGGTCAGAGAAGATGCCTGGAGCCGTTTGGTTGTGGGTTTGATGCAAATGTATTTATTGTGTACGTAATTACATACATAGTGAGACAAATAAGACACAATGTATTCTTATCCAGGGATTAAGGTAAACTTCAAAGTGTGCGTGCGTGCGTGCGTGCGTGCGTGCGTGCGTGCGTGCGCGCGCGCACACACACACACACACACACACACACACACACACACACACACACACACACACACACACACACACACACACACACACACACACACACACACACTGCAACAATAGGCACTAATTACTATGTACGTGTGTGTGCGTGTGTACAGGTGATCACGTACGACAGTGAGCGAGGCGGCGTGAGCGTGGTGACGGAGAAGGGTCCACGTACCACCACGAACCTCCTGGTGCGCGGCGCCTCCCCGAAGGACTCCGGTACCTACTCCTGTAATCCTAGCAGCGCACCTATCGCCAAGGTGGTCGTCCATATCCTCAACGGTAAGTCGATGTTCACCAGGAATACCTTTTCGTTCCTCCAACACCTTCACTCTCTTCTACACTTCATCTTTTGTTCGCCTTCTACGTCCTTTCTCCTTCTCCCCATTTCGCCCTGTGTGTCCTAACACCTTTGCCTTACACCTTTTGCTCTATCGCATCCTTTCTTTTCTATTTTCATTCTTTTCAGTCTTTCCCTTGTGTACGTACCTCACTCCAACCTTCATCCCCGCTGTTGCTTTCACCAAATGTTGTGTTTCTGATTATTTCAGATTATTGTCCCTCATTTAGCCTCAAATATTTTCAGAAATTCATTAATAATTTCAGTTTTGGAAACAATTCCTAAATAAACTAACATTTATTATGCAACACTGAATTTCAGTTCAGGGTGTTGAAGCGTAATGTTATTCAGAAATTAATCTACATTTTTCTTTACTTAATGTACAACGTTTACAGTTTACCATTGACTTTCGTCCTTTTGACAGAAAGGTTTCAAAAGAAAAGTCACTCTGGGCGACATTCAAGGTGATTGAATTCAGGCTTAACACATGCATTAACTTTCGAGGGCAGGGTACTTAGCGCCACTCTAGATCCAGGTGGTGGAGGCTACATCCTTCCAGGCGCCACTCCCGCATATTACACAAATAAGTCGCCGCCTGCCACCGCCCAATTTATGATTCTCGCTTTATATTTCCCGAGTGACCGAAGGTCTCATGTTACCCGCGCTGCAAGCCTAAGAGCACGGCCTCAATCTTCACGTTGACATGCTATTCGAGAAAATATCCGATCCGTGAGTGAAGGGATGAGAATGCACTGGCTGAACCTGTCTATTAAGCGGACAGTCCTTAGCTATGCGAGCAGGGCTACGACGTATATCAGCGTGCTCCCCACCCCCCCACCACACACACACACACACCCACACACCCACACACCCACACACACACACACACCCACACACACACAGATCACATCTTTGACATTTTAACTCTCCCACAAGAGCAGGCACCACTAAGGCATTCCCACCCTACACGAATCCTTACTGTCATCCCCTTCAATCCCAGACAGAAGCACACACTCTCTATTCCTCTCCCCCTCACCTCTTGCATCCCAGTGTTAAGCTCCCTGTGGCTGTTAAGTTGATCGACAGGAACACTTCCGGAGCCTTTGTCGCTACTGTCATTATTGCTTCGTCCTACGCTCTTTGGCAATAATAGGTCTCCTGCCGCAGTGCTGTCCGCGTCTCATGGGCAGCCAAGTGTGCGTGAGGACGAGGCAGCGTGGCAAAAATTAAAGAGGAGAAAAGGGAAGAGAAGGAAAACGAGATGTGGAGCGAAAGAAAAAGAAAAAATTCCATTCACTTCACACACTTGGACGCCAACTTTTGCACCGCCTTAAGAACAACTTTTTAAATATCACATTTTTCGCTCTTTTCTCTGGGTGGGAAATGTCTCTGGTGCAAGGAATTGTTGGGTCCATGTTAAGGTGTAAATTTTTCATATTGTACTTGACTTGTACATACACAGGCGCCTTAAAGGATCACACCCATCACACGTTAACAAATTAAAATTACACTACTACCACACCAACTCCTCCCCACACACACACCACTACACAACCAACATTTAACCACACATTACACAAACCAAATTTTAAAACATCAAAACATAACACAACACAAGTACATACATACACACCATGAAAACAGTCACACATACACGGCATCCGTCACCTGTTACCTCCTCCCAAGTATTCCTCTCCTATGAATCCCTAATGTGTATATCTTGTTGCAGGTGAGCACCCCGAGGCGATGCAGCATGGCGGACACTCCCCTTCCGAGGTGTCAGCGCTGCTCTTGGGTGCCACCGTTGCCCTGGCTGCCGCTCTTAATTAGGTCCGCGTCAGCAGCGTTAGGCTCACAACAGGACACTACGCGGACTCACACTCCTGACCACAGCGGAGGAACAAGAACTACTGGTCGGACAAAGCGGCAAATTATGGTGCGGTGTTTTAGGTTCAGCCAACGTGTGTCACTGCTTCGAACTCCCTCGTCACGGAACACTTACACTCGATTTTCTCGTTCGCTCGTGTACCTGTGCGTGAGGGGTAAAACGTACCATTTGCTCAGTTGACTTCATGTTTAGCCTCCGTGTGACAGCAAGTGCAAGTGGTTAAGAGAACTAGCTTGAAATAAAAAAACAAAAGACGAGCGAACTGAAAGAAACGGAGGTACAAATAAAACCACAGACAGAAACATGGGAAAATGTACTTGAAAACGACTTGCTGAAACAAACTTTGGCTTCAACGCTCAAACTCTCCCCACCCGCGACCTGATCCCCTCCTCCCCTCCTCTATTCCTCTCCCGCCCACACCACCACCACCATTATTACCACCACTGCTGCGCTGGACTGGGAAGAATAATGGAGAATAAAATGACCACAAGAAAGACGAATCATTCACATACAAAACCGAAATATGCAGCAGTGTCCCCTCCACACCACACCACACAGAGTCGCACTGCTTTCCAAACCTTGGCAACAAAGGCTACTAATAATTCATAACACACACACACACACACACACACACACACACACACACACACACACACACACACACACACACACACACACACACACACACATATACACACACACACAAACACACACACACGTTTTTCACATTGTATACAAGACCCTTCCAAAATTACTGGAAGATAAAGTAAAACAACAAAAAACTCGAGGCCCAACTTCCATAAAACAACAGCAAACACTGCAACAAAAATAGAATGAGAGAGAGAGAGAGAGAGAGAGAGAGAGAGAGAGAGAGAGAGAGAGAGAGAGAGAGAGAGAGAGAGAGAGAGAGAGAGAGAGAGAGAGAGAGAGAGAGAGAGAGAGAGAAGAGAGAGAGAGAGAGAACAGAGGAGTAAAAAACAACACACGGCCCTTACCCCCCACGTCCCACCCCCCAACAAAGTGTCCTCTCACCCAGGCGCGGACGACGACGGGCCACGGTTTTTCACAACTTGAGTTTCTGCAAAATTATGAGGACCGACATAGTTCTAGAAAATAACGGAAGAGGAGTGTGGAGGCGAGAGGAAGGGAGGGAGAGGAAGGAGGGGAGGGAAGGAGAAGGAGTTACGTGAGGGAATGTATGACGGGGAGGGAGGAAAGAAATGAGAGAGGCCCACGAAAACGATTATATTGTAAAGAAGACTGGGAAGGAGGAGGAAAGAAGAAACTTGTCAAAATGAAAAAGTGGAAAAGAAAACGCGAAGGAAAAGTGGGAAGAGAAAGAAACGTATGAGAGACGATGCCGCCTGAAGCGAAGATGACAGATCCGAAGCAAACATCAATTACGAAGATAAATCGGAAAATACAAATACAACGTGTCAGAGGGAGAGTCGGAAGCAGTGGACGCTAAGACAGGACGGAAATGGTGCTTTGTGTCGCGTATTGGATGGATGAGATAAAGATAAAAAATTAGATAAATGGAAGAAGAAAAATGACCGAGGTGAGAGTGCAAAAGAGAAAGTTAAAAATATGTAGATAGAAATTATATTGATGTCATTTTGAGGAGAGACCGTGTGAGTAATGACATTTAAGAGAACATGTGAAGACAAAAGAAAACAGTCAAATTCAAATGTCAATGCACTTCGTAAATAATGAAGGAGACATCGATCAGTGACGCACAAGACACGTCAGTCATCCTGGAACCAATAGCGAGGGAGAGTGTGAAAGAGTGAAGGAGTGTGAGGGAGAAAGGCGAGAATTGAGCAAAACAACGAGTCAACAAAAACAAGAAAGTCGGTCCAGGAAAACGGAATAATGATTAATACAAAACCTTTCTTTCATCAAGGTTAGAGTAAGGTGTTCGCCAGGTCAGAGATGAGGAGGCCCACGCATGACTAACCCCCTCCCCTACCTATAAGTTGTCGGCACAGGGCGACGGCGAGGCGTTGGTGGGCTGTTGCCGAGATGTACAATAAACTGTGAATAATATTTAATGCTCCAAACTTATTTAGCGTAGAGGTAAGGATCCCCGCCCGGCCGGCAGGACTGAGGCGGCAGAGCGAGGTGTGAGGGAGTAGGAAGGCAAGACAGCAGCTTCCCTCTGGCCCTGATGTTTTCCTTTATTTATCCTCCTTTTTATAGTTAAGGGATGTTGACGGGGTTTGAAGGGACGACCAAGTTATATGTGAAGCGAGAGCGACGAGAGATATTTTTCACGGCGTTCGAGATACAACTTCTGTACGCAGTCGTTTGTACTTACATGACGTTATTAGTGATGTCGTGTGTGTAGGTGTCCCTGAGCAGCGGTCGTCCCTCTTTGTTACTGTTATCATTACGAGTTATAGTTTTATTTTCTTTCCTTTCATTCCAGTAGCTTCGTGTGTACATATTCGCCTTTCTGAAGATTTTAAAAAAATCGATCGTTTCTGAGGGGATATATATATATATATACATATATATTTTTTTCTTTTCGACGATATAGATGACAGTAGTTATTATACGTACAAGAACAATGGTGATCTAATTTGTACATTTACCTAAAAATACAGAATTCGACACAAACCACCTGCCTGTCTGTCTGTTTGTCTGTCTGTCTGTGTCTGTCTACATGTTACCACCATTTTTCATTCACGGAACTCAACGCAATTGTCTTCAAAGGACGTACTATGATAAGCTTTTAGCACCTCCATTCACGAGGCTTCGGACATGGCGCCAACACAAGGCAGCTGCAAACCTAACCTGACTCTTACTCCCCCAACTTAGTAGATGATAAGGAGATTATTATTTCATTATTTTTTTAATTATTCATGACATAAATTCCTTACTTGATTATACAACTATACACATACACACACACACACACACACACACACACACACACACACACACACACACACACACACACACACACACACACACACATACATTTCACTTCCATTCATCGTTTTATATTCCTTCCACCACCACCACCACCACTCCATCACAGGACCAGACCATTTAGTCACCACTACACACTCATCACCACCATCACCACCTCTCCACCACTCCGCCATCACCTTCACTTCACTTTCACCTCACCCTTGCCTCATCTCGCTGCTCACCATCATGGTTTCTGCGTTATAATCACACTCACCATCATTAGTTCTTTGCATGTCATCACTATCATTTGCATACACCACTTCATCATCACCGCCAATACCACAACATCTAATATAAAAATTTTGCCCGTAATATAATCACCACAACACCACGACACCCAACGTTTCCTCCCTTTCTATGCTGTTGTCACCACCACCGCAACCACCATCACCACCACTACTACCACCACCACCACCACCATCCCAACCACAACTACCACTACCACCGCTACCACCACACAAACTACCGCATCACTACGCTGCAAATGTGCTTCATCTAGTTTCAAATAATCGAGTCAGATATTAAGATGATTTTTTTCTCCAAAGTCATGATAATCGTTAATTGGATTTATAGCTGAAATTTTTGAGTTTTCGGTGAGGAAGAAAAAGAGTGATATAATGAATGAGGAAATGGAAATGAGGAGAAAGGTAAAGAATTGTATGAATGAGAAGTGGATAGGATGAAGCAAAAAGAGAGTGGGTAAGGATATACTCATTCTTCACTCCTTCTGAGGATTGAGGAAGAAATTAAGTAAAAGGGAGGAAAGGGCAGAGGGAAGGAAGGTGTTAGTGAGTTAGAAATGAATGTTAGAGCAACGTTTATGACTCACAAAAATAATCTTAATAACAATTAATCAAACCTTCAAACACTTGGTGAAATCCTGAACAAGTCAATCACAACTAGCAACAAAAACATAACTCAATACATCTGTTCACTAAAGAGAAAAGCAAGTTAGATAAATAAAACTTCAAAGGACACAAACATACACAAATCAGACAAGTACATTATGACCATGAGAGTAAGACGTGAAGTACCAGAGTCTACCAGCTACGTAAGGGCCGAGGCATGTTACAATAACCCCTGTTTATGTGTTATTGTGTTCTCACGTTCTCATGAAACTTGGGCATCTATTAGGGATCAACGCACGGTACACGTAGCTGTCTTAGAGAACACCTTGCGTGGCCTGCTAACAGTACCCTTTCCGTTCCCAAGTTTGGTCACCTGTGTAATATATTATCCATCTTAAAGCGTCTCCTTGTGATTGCAAAACCCATGAGGTCCCGCTGGAGGGTCCTGCATCTGTACATTACCTCACAGATTGTTCTTTGTAATGACCAAATGTACAGCTGTGTGCAGCGGCAGTGACGGACACGAGAAGGGAGACCCAACACTCCAAGTCTCTTTTTACATATCGACTGTGTAGCGTGACGCCGCCTCACCCTCACGCCCGGTGGCTCATTCTGTGTGTGAACGTTTTGTAAAATAAAGTTTGTAAATACACGTTTACTCTCAAACGATCCTCTTTAGCCACTCACTCAGAAAGAAAAATGGAAATACTTTTTAAGCGAGTAACACTTGAAATATTATTTTTTCTTTTGGTGTCGATCAGTACATTCATAATGCTGTATGTGGAAACTCAAGGTCCATTTCTACCTAAATAACACAAACAAAAAACAACATGAAAAGCTTGGTGTGAATACGACTAGACTGATACGAGAGTCGAACATGGAGCGGAGGAGAGGAGCAGCAACAACGACATCGTTGGCCGGGACTGCAGCAGGAGCAGGAGAGGCGTCAATAAAGGTAAGTCAAAGGAGAAACAAAACACCAGCAGGAAATAAAACTGATCGCAAATAATGAAACCCATCAAACAAATAATGAATCACTAATGTAAAGAAACGTTATACATAAAAACATTGACATTCAAGGAGAGTGTTTCGGTTATAAGTAAGCTCTTCATCTATAAGTAAATTACAGTTCAGGTACATTAACAATCCTTTCCTCCTCTCCCACGAGTGTGATCGAAAACCACCAGAATAGAAAAAAAATAAACTGACACGACGACCTTCAAAGCACAAAAGACTAATTAATGTCGCTTTCAGTACAGCACCTTTTCCCCTTTTCCCACGCATCGCACAACACACCCCTTATCAATATGCAACGCCCTCCTCCTCCTCCTTCTCCTCCTCCTCCTCCTCCTCCTCCTCCTCCTCCTCCTCCTCCTCCTCCTCACAACTTCCTTCGCTGCCTCCACCTGTCCTCCCCTTCCGCCTCCCTCCTCTTCATGGCCTCATTACAACATGACTCACCAGCGCCGAGACACACAAACAAAACCACTAACGCAAAATAGCTTCCCATTATTCTAAGCTCGCATCGCCTCCCCTTTAATACAGAACCACTTTTAACATGATCTACGTGAACCCTATCCTGCGAGGTTGTGTCTGCCGTGTTCCTGGACCCGCACACTCCCCTCACTCCCCTATCCTGCCGCTGTAGCCACACAAGATCACCTCGTATACCTTCCACCGGTGGCCCGTAAGGAGGCGTGACATAAAACAGATCCTAAGGTCTCGAAACTCAACCCTTATCGCGTCCCATGGAACAAATGCACTACAAAGGCACAACCACCTCCTCAAGGCTTAGCTATCGTACCTGATTTCTATGGGATTGTAAAGGAAGGTAGGTCGGTCTAAGGCCTTAAGGGTGGACGATACTAATTTTGGCAGCGACCTGATGAAGCCCAAGGGTTCGGTACCACGTCAATACCGTCTCACCTGAGAAAAGAAGAGGAGAACCTATTACTTCTAGCCCCGTGACTCCCTAAGGACGAGGAAAGCACTAGACTTGTTTTGGCCGCTATGAGACCTTCGCCTCCTGCTCAAACCTGCTTCATACAACGTTAGAGAAGGCGAGGATTGGATGGACACGACCTTATCTTGTTGTACTATTACTACTACTAATAATACTAATATTAATACTATCAATAATGATAATAATAATAATAATAATAATAATAATAATAATAATAATAATAATAATAATAATAATAATAATAATAATGATAATAATAATAATAACAATAACAATAACAATAACAATAATAATTCAACTTGCAACGTCTATAACGAATGGATATCCGATTCCTTGCGCTCACTAATGAAAATCAACACATCCAGGTAAAGTCTGAATTTCTGCTCTAAGTTTGCAGCCTAAAACGTATCTGCTGAGTGCATCCAGTCAGTGTGCATTATAAGCACTAACACAGTCTAAACGAAATTGTAAATATAATAACATATAGAACCTCGATCGTTTCTCGTATTCATTTTCACGTAGCCATTGATGAAAGCCTCCAGCGTTTTCTTTCCGTTTTGTTTTCATGTTTATTGAAATTCTTTGCTCTTTTTTGTTCTCCTACAGCGAAGAAATACATTCACGATTTGCTGCAACTGTTGTGCGCATTCTGTTTATGTAAAATATGCAGCTGATAAGCTCATGCCGAAGTGAACATGTTAATCAAGATCATTTGTGTAATGTATCAAGCAGAAGTTTACATTAACACCATCATGAACACAAATGAACTGCATCAAATGAATCGTCACCCAGGAAAGCAAAACGATTTCACAGATCTTTTTACGTCCTAATCAACGTTATCAACTTTGCTCCAGTGTATTGTTAATGATGTTGAACGTGAAATAGTTTATTTATGATAATGTAAAACTCAATATTTTTCACATCGCTGTGGCAAAAAACGGCAACAGGATGCAGCGCACAGGCAATGAAGAGGCTCGTGTAGCAGCTCATCTCCGCCTCCTTTCAGACTCTGACGGATTATGTCACAACCCAAAGACACAGCTGCTGCGTCCTCCATATTACGTCCACTGGTTACCCTCCTGCAGTGGTGCCTACCCGCCTCCAAGCCCTGGGAAGCTGCAGTGCTTGAGTGACACCTGTTCATCAACGTCGAGTTTCAAAGTCGTCACATGATTTCGTTGGTTCGCAGAGAGCAGCGGCGTTCACTACACATCAAGGCACTTTTGACTGTATACTTAGAGGTGGGTTGAGTGGGTGGGCTGAGAAGGAAGATGAAGGATGGACGGGGAGGGAGAGGCAGGCAGAGTCTTAATCCAGCTCGCGTCGGGAAATGAGAGGAAAGAGAACTATTTTCTTTTCCACAATGATGCTGTAATGAGCGGAAAATTTTGTCTGATGCAATGTTCAGCGATCCTACTCCTGGTTCTTCCTTTTTTATCTTTCTTTCTTTCTTTCTTTCTTTTTTTCTTTTCACAAGCAACTCTTCTTCATTTTCCGGCTTTTCATTTATTCCTCCAAATCCTTGAGCTACGTCATCTCATCCGAATTCGTCAAGATGATCATCAAGGTCCTTCGTTTCACTCATTTCTTCTCTGTATTTATCTTCTTTCATCATCTCCTCCTCCTCCTCCTTCTCCTCCTCCTCCTCCTCCTCCTCCTCCTCCTCCTCCTCCTCCTCCTCCTCCTCCTCCTCCTCCTCCTCCTCATCCTTTGTTTGCCCTGCGAGTCTTCTGACAAATCTAGTTACCTGGTGATGTCAGTCTGGAAGCTCAAATGCCGTGAAGTGAATCTTCATCACAGACGACCTTAACTGTATAGCAAGTGTTACTCAACCACGGCACAACGTAATTACTTCATTATGTTTTCCTAATAGTTCTTCACCGATTAAGTCTATTAGTGTCACTCAGGACAGTCATTCCTCGTCGTCATCGCCATCATCGTCGTTCCAGACAAGAAAGTGGCATTGCACTATCAACCAAAATGTGTATAACGTGAGTTAAGCAAATTGTGGGACAGATTAGTCAAACTTTTACTAAACAATAACATGAGTAGGGATAATAAGCACTGGTTCAGGCATAAACGATCTTGTTTAACTAACCTACAAACAAGTCCACCACAATATATATGAACACTGGAATACAGAACCTCAACCATGCAATACACCTCTACACCCAAAGGCTTCGACGAAGAGCTATACAAGGACCCCAACACGGATAACATTCAGCTGTGGAAGATAATGTATGTGCATGCATCACAGAGGCTTACCGGTTAAAGCCAATGCGTTGTGCTGAATGGTTAAACATCACTGTAACAGCTGTCACTGGTGGGGCGTCACAGAGCTCAGTACCTGGTGTCCTCTTCTTAATACAAACTTCAACAATTTTGAAAACGAATTTAAACATATCTCACAGCCTGGTGGCAACACAAAAGATACGAGGAAAAGGAGGACTCATCAAAACTGTAATACCATGCATAAGGATTTGGATACAATATTTACTTGGTCAATCTTGAAATGTAGTCATGTACTTTGGAATCAGGAACCGAAATTATATTGAGCGTGGCGTACCAGTGCGTGTAATGATGAATGAAGGATGATATCTTGACGTCATCGCTACCACCAACGCAGAACACTCGAAGCAAAGTGCAACGGCGAACAAAAGTTGATTCATAAATTCACTTGAACATCTCGAGTCAAGAGGTGTGACGCATCTTATCATTCATCTAATAACAAGCCAAAGTGTGACGTCGCGCTTGGCTCCAAACATACATTGCCTTACTTTATATATCCGAGGATACAAATTATAGTGGAAGTTGCTGCGTGTGAAAAAAATTGTTTAATAGAAGTTTGTTACCATAAGATTACACATATTTAACTTACAAAATGTCACTTGCTCTCAGATACAGTGCTACTTTGATGCTTTCTTTTGACACTAATCTGGAGAATGCAGTAGGTAAAGAGGAGTCTTCTCACTTGTTATTCTTCCCTCACACAAGTATTCAATATATACAGAACAAAATAGTCTACTCACCAGGTAATCTTAAAGCAGGTATTCTGTATCCAATTGATCTTATCAACCTTTTCTTCTACTCATCCTCCTCTTTCTCTTCTTCCTCCTTTCACTCATCTTCCTTTTTGTTTTGCCTCCTCCACAATTTTCTTCTCATCCTCTTCTTCTTTTCCTCCTCCTGCTCCTCTTCTTTCTCATCTTCCTGGTCCGGTCCCGCTAACCACCTCACAAGGCCAAGCAAACACTGCAGAAATTTTCTCTTTGATAATATCTGTTTGCTGAGGCGTGTGGAGAGCTATGATAGGAGGAAAAACAAAGCTGGAGGAAAAGTGGGAAGTAGGAGAAGAAAAGAAGGACTAGAAGGAGGAGGAGGAGGAGGAGGAGGAGGGAGGAGGAGGAGGAGGAGGAGGAGGAGGAGGAGGAGGAGGAGGAGGAGGAGATGCAAGGGAAGATGTGGAAAGAAGATGTCGGAGGAAGAAAACGGAAATGGGAGAAGAGACAGAAGAGGAGGATAGGTAAATGGACGAGGATATGGGAAGTAAAGAGAAAGGAGATACAGAGCAGAGAAGAGGAGAATGACAAAGGAGGGAGGATGGAAAGGAAAAGTGGAGGATGCGGGGAAGAGGGAGGAGGGGAAAAAATGGAGGTGTCTCGTTGGTAAGAAAGGTGGAGATGAAAGAGGATGAACGAGGGAGGTGAAGTGAGGTGAAGTAAAATAAAAGAAGAAAAAAAAAAGATAGACAACAAACCTCACACTCTGTTGCCTCCATCGCATGTAATCGTACGAGCAAACTTTGGTTACAAAAATAATGATTCTAAACATTATATCATATACCTGAAGTAAAATAAACAGATTTTACACTTTTATTGTTTTTTCTCTCTTTTTTCTCTATCTATCTATCTATCTATCTATCTATTTGCGGTTTTTTGTTTGTTTACTTCATACGACCGATAGAAGGAGATCAGGATAACACAGGATTACATGGAAGAACAGATATCAAGAAACCTGTCACTTTAAAACAACGATACCAACTAAACTACGTACTAGTAAAATGCAAGTGGGAGAAATGGATAGAATGGAGCAAGTATCTTCCCCCACCTCTGTCCTCCCTCCGGCAACCTGTCAACAAGAAACAATTACAAGGTAAAACAATATACTTTGTAGAAAAAAAAAAGAACATGGACATTTTATAGCAAAGTTAGATTACAGGAAGTTTCTTTATTAGATTGATACAAGTGTTGGTGCATCATGATAGGGAGGAATAACATTGTTAATAATAATGAACAATTCTCGTTATACTCCTCATTTGAAAGATAGATAAAGAAAGGAAGAAAGAGAGAAAGAAATGCAGAGAGAAAGAAAGAGGAAAAAGAGAGAGAGAGAGAGAGAGAGAGAGAGAGAGAGAGAGAGAGAGAGAGAGAGAGAGAGAGAGAGAGGGAGAGAGAGAGAGAGAGAGAGAGAGAGAGAGAGAGAGAGAGAGAGGAGACAGGAAGGAAGAAAGCATATAAATAAGGCAAATATCTAAGGAAGTATTAAAATATTTACAAGGGCGGAAAACACCAAGAACAGCAGCACGACAAACGCAGATACCTGTATACCCTCGTGCAATGGTGTGTATACAAAAATAATATACGCATAACCACACACACACACACACACACACACACACACACACACACACACACACACACACACACACACACACACACGCACACACACACATACAGCGAGTAAAAAGAAAAAAGTTAGATCAGGAGGAGGAGGAGGAGGAGGCAAGACAGTATTCCTCGAGGTGGTTCTGGTACGTGTTGCAGTTACCCACTTCAAAAAATGCAAAAGAAAACGAAGGATTTTCTTGATATCTTTTGTATTGGCCGAAGAGTCTTAGAATTCCGATAGCGATGAAGTGAGGGGAGGAGTTAGGGAAGGGAAGGAGAGAGGGAGAGAGAGAGAGGGGGGGGAAAGAGAAGTGAGGGGAGGATACAAGTGAGAGAAGAAAGAGAGGAATGAAGGGAAGCAGAGAGAAGTGAGGAGTAAGGAGAGGTGTGTAGTGGAGATGGAGTGTGTGTGGAGGGATGGAGGAGGAGGGGAAGAACAGGTTGCAGTTCGCTAAGGTGAAAACGAAGAGACAGAAGGAGAAGGAAGATTATTTTAAGCAACTGTTTCTCGTATTTTTTATCATTGACTTGTGTTTCAACGCATTCACATTCACTGCAAGATTCAGAAGACAGTGTTTGGCATTAGAACAAAAAAGGTTCAGATTACAGTTCTCTTTGCAATGCTGATTTTGTTTGTATTTTTTACTTATTCTTAATATCTTTTCAGAGGACATAACCATTAAAGATTGCACCAAGGCAACTCGGCGGCCCACACGCACCAGCGGGATCAACACAGTGCAACAAATATCTTCTCATTCTCTAATTCTTGCAAAAATTCAAAAATAAAAAGGTTAACCACTGCATGAATTTCAGTTTTTCTTCCGTATCTTATTACTAATGCATTATGGAACAGTGATTACATAGAGTCAGCACTATCATTTTATTCCCATTTCAAACGAATATATGCAAAGGCTATTTCTTTTTATATAATCCTAGAAGCTTTACATATTCGACGGCGCAAAAGACACAATAAGCTATAAGAATCCAAATCTTAATATTGGAGTATGTATATCCATTCATCATTGCAATATATTTCAGTCATTCCCACGCACACGAGAAACCAAGTTGACCTACATAAAGTCGTCGCGCTACCCATTTCAGGCCAACTTGAGGCGTCGCGGAAGACAAAGAGACGTGGAGTGAGCAGGCACGAAGGACCGAATGGGTGGAACAAAGGAATCCGCCTGCCACCCTCCCTAACAACCCGCATTAAACACTCCTCCGCCTCGGTTCCTCCACTTAT
This sequence comes from Cancer borealis, assembly GCA_036785275.1. Taxonomy (NCBI): domain Eukaryota; kingdom Metazoa; phylum Arthropoda; class Malacostraca; order Decapoda; family Cancridae; genus Cancer; species Cancer borealis. The sequence continues at coordinate 71,161 of JAXIVD010000863.1, forward strand.
TCGGAGTTATCGGAGTTCTGGCCAGACAAATTGCTCTCTCCTCTCTCTCTCTCTCTCTCTCTCTCTCTCTCTCTCTCTCTCTCTCTCTCTCTCTCTCTCTCTCTCTCTCTCTCTCTCTCTCTCTCTCTCTCTCTCTCTCTCTCTCTCTCTCTCTCTCTCTCTCTCACGCACATGCACACGCACACGCACAAGAAAAGTAACCAACATCATTAGTGCAATTGCCAAATTAAACGAGGAAGTCGTATAATGTTTTTACAATTTTATGAAAAATGTCAGCTTTCAGTAATAAAATGGAATTCATCTGTACCGAAAATTAAGTGCAAATTCTGTGCATAATTCGATTCTGATAGAGAAATGTGAATGGGGGTGGAGGTGATCGGCTGTGTGATGCCGTACCTCAATGACGCCCCCACCACCACCACCACCACCACCACCACCACCACCACCACCACCAACACCACCTGTTCATTACACAAGGCATGAAGGTGACATACCGCGTCGTGGTAGTCACTTCCATGTTGGTGACACATGAGCAACAAACATTCCATCGAGTCTTCGTCCCTGGAATCTCCACCTCGCCTCCTCGCTTCAAGGCGCTGCTGAACTGAGCAAAACGACCGAAGTAAGTGACTGCTGCGTAACTCAATGAAAACATCGAAGTGACAACGTTGAGAGACTCTTGCTTATTAGGTTCGTTGCTGTTGACATCGTGATGCTACTTATCATTCTCCACCTGCCGCCCAGCTGATTGCAGTCCCCCTGAGGCAGCGCCTCCCCCATCTCCCAACTTTATCTCAAGGGGTCCAGACCCCCAATCCTTTGCCTGCCCCGCCCCCTTTTGCTTCCTGCTCCGCTTACCTTACTCACTTAAAACAAAAAACCAAAATCTTGTTTATTTTTCCCAAAATGTAAAAGCATACAATGGAGCGCACAATGGAAGCCTCAGCGCAGCACAGTCGTAAAGAATGAAACACTGGCGAAGGAATATGCAACGAGCTCCCTTTTCAATAATATCTAGGTTACTTCGGGCGATGGTTCAATCAAAATGTAGAACAATCACAATATCACGAACACCTTAATGATAAAATACACGTTTTTTTTATGCTGAATACTAATCTGGCTAAACTGCAAACACAATTGTGTGCACGATACCGCACTGCAGATACACATGAACGTATGCACATACTGAACATGAGTCAAGTGGAGTGGATTGCACGGGAATTATCACATCACATCAGTACACCATGTGTGGTCATGAGCAGCAGGTTTGTATACAATTATCAAAATGATAAACGATATTTACCGTAAAAAAATATATATATAATCATGGGTAAAATAAATTATTCAGCACAACAGCAACATCTGCCTCGGGGAACACATTACAAATGCAGGTTCTGGTATAAAAAAAATATACAATACGCCCAAAATACATGCATGCATCCATGAATAATTAAAGAAGAGAACAAGAATCAACAGAGTGTACCGCATTCCAGTGAATACACACGGAGGGAGAGCTTGTCTTCCAGCCCACACACCGATAATACTTCCCTGTAGCTCTTGCCGCACACAATGCCTTCCAATGGAAGTAGCGGGTTCCACATTTTCACGTTTCATGGAAAAGTTTTGTAAGTAGGTGAGTCTCTGTTACACTACCACCACAGGTACACCACCACTGCACCTCATCCATCACTCCACCACCAACACCGGCCACTAATTACCCTCCTTGTGCTCAAAGTCACTGTTCTCTTCCTCACTCTAGCCGACGGACGTGAATTACCTGCCAAGACAGAGTAGGAAGACCATCCTTTGGAGGAGGCAGGGGAGGCGGAACAGGAGAGGTGGAATGCGGACGAAAAGGGAAGGGAAAATGGAAGCGAAGGAGCGTAGGGTCCGTATTAACGTCAGCTTACCACAGTCTTGATCCGAGGGAGAAGAAAAATGATGCTCGGTGAAAAATATAGCTGGAAACTACATGAGAAAATATCAATCATTCAGTGTAACAGGAAGGCCCACAAAAGCCTTTATTAAGGTGGGCCTGTGTTGCCCGGGGCCGAACTAGGCTGACAAGGGCCACATTTGAGTAATCGAAGGCCACATCGGGCTGAAGAAAGTCTAGATTGATGAGTCATACAAGCAACCATGGAGTAGCATTGGGTTAACGAGAACCATACTAAGCAAACGAGAATCAAACTAGGCTGAGGAGAGCCACACAAGGCCGACGAGGGGCACGCTGGCTGATGAGGGCTTCGAAGGAGCATTTAGATACGTGAATATCTTAATACAACAATTATGCGACGCTCAAACAAGTGGTTCTTCAGGCATCTCACTGACGGAATTCCCAGAGGCGAGTCTATGTATGTGTGTTCGTTAGTTATGCATATGTGTTAATGGAGAGGAAGGCAGGTGTGCAGCGAGTAGGAGGGCTGTGTAAAGGTGGAATGAAGAGCGGGTGGCAGGCGGGTGGAAGAGGTGTGTGAATGGATGAAACGTGTGTGGTAGACGAAGAGATTTGTGAATGAATGGAGAGTGGTGTCGAGAATTTAGAATGTGTGGAAACGTCGGAGCTATGTGTATGGGTGGGAAAAGGTAAGGAGTGAATGGAGAGAATGTGTAATTGAGTGGAATGAACATGAAATAGAGGGAAGGAAGTACAAAGGAGTACAAGGGAAGAACAGACAGCAACAGTCCTACAGGAACCTAACGAGGCTGTCCCCATTCCTATCCCCTTCCAACCCAGCGTTTTCATCCCATCCACACACTCCTAAGGTTTGGGTTCAGATACAGAGTTAAAACACTATTTCATCTTTGAGAAACCTTAACTGGAATCTTAGCATCTAGGCCTGTGGCTCTAGAAACGAAGGAACATGTATTGATCAGGAGCTATATAGAAGGATGAGTGTTGTTAAAGAAATAGTGTTGCAATGTAAGAAATAGAGAGAGAAAGAGAGAGAGAGAGAGAGAGAGAGAGAGAGAGAGAGAGAGAGAGAGAGAGAGAGAGAGAGAGAGAGAGAGGAGAGAGAGAGAGAGAGAGAGAGAGAAAGATGAGTGGGAGGCGAACAGAAAGGCAGTAGGCACAAACAAACAAACAGACAGCCAACCAGACAGATAGACAAACAGGACTGAGTGACAAAGACAATACAACCAGATAAACAGAGAGAGAGAGGGAGGGAGAGAGAAAGAGAGAGAGAGAGAGAGAGAGAGAGAGAGAGAGAGAGAGAGAGAGAGGAGAGAGAGAGAGAGAGAGAGAGAGAAGAGAGAGAGAGAGAGAGAAACAAGCAAACAGAGACGAGGATAAACAAAAGCAGACAAAGCGACAGGCAGTCAAAAAGATAAAGGGAGCTTCCAAAGGCTTGAAATAAAAAAATAACTATGAAAAAATAAACTTTCTGATTGTGGTTATTACAAAGTTGTCTTACACCGAACGGAGTCTGGTCACGTTATCAGTCCAATAAGCTTCGGAGGAAAGTGAAGTGTTAAAATGATTGGCGTCTGGGGAGGCTACGAGAGAGAGAGAGAGAGAGAGAGAGAGAGAGAGAGAGAGAGAGAGAGAGAGAGAGAGAGAGAGAGAGAGAGAGAGAGAGAGAGAGAGAGAGAACTAGTGAATAGTCTGTTTTTTATAAGAGGATCAACAAGCATTAGTCTTCCTCACATCCGTTGGTAATTTGATGCGCAGTTAACTCACCTCGCAGCTAAAAACATTAATTTATTTCATCCCCTACAGCTAGTGCCTTCCGATTACATAATTAATGGAACAGGTGAGTTTGTGGAGCCAACTAGCTTTGGGGTAACTCACTCACATATAATTTTTCTTTCCTTTTTTCCGTATCTTTTCTTTCGTTTCGTTACTACACACTATTACGTACTCGAACAGCAATACAGTTTTTTTTTTCCTTCTTCTTTCCTTTCTGTTTTTATCTTTGGTTCGAAGTTGAGTGAGTTTAATGAGGTGTAGTTAGGATTCATTAAAAATATTTGCAGGAGTTTTTTTCCGCTGACGGTTTTTAGCACAGCGCGAGGACAGGAAACGCTTCCATCCACCTCTGTTTCCTATCATAGTGATCATTATGTTGACAACGATGTCCACGTCCAACGCTCGTGTTCTGCTTTTAGATAATGGCAAGAATGATGATTGTAATTGTTGTTATTGTTGTTGCTATTATCATTATTACTATTATTATTACTATTATTGTTATTATTATTATTATTATCATTATCATTATTGTCTTTATTAGCATTACAATTAGTATTATTAGTGTATTTCCTTTCATTCCTCACAGACTCTCAATATAAAACCTGAGAGACGTGAGGACTCTTGAGTAAGTCCTCAACATTTCATTGGCAAGGTTCACCTCAGGATGCAAGTGTCCGCGTGTCTCATCCATCCATATAATGAACTCACTCTACGTAACACCTAACCACTGCACTCCTGATGATGACGATGTACGACCAAACACGTAACGCTCAATTGACGGATGTAACACTAGTTAATCTTAATATTTTATTACCTCATTATATAGTTTCGATGTACAGTAAAGTATAACATTCATGGATGCATGTAGAATGAAGAAAAAGAAACATGGTTTGCTACAATCCAGTAGGTGATAAGGTGTGAAGAAGGACTGAAGATGAAGGCAAAAGCAATGAACCCTCATATATTCTGCACCTTTTAAAATAACTTTTGCCCTTCTGAAACAATATTGCATAGAATTCGCCGCAGTTCAAGCAAGGAGACTCGTTTCATAAGAGTTCCAGGAATTGAATAGATAAATCACCTGACCAGGATGTAGTTTTACGCATTTGTAGTCCATATGTGAAGTGCTTCGTCCATCATGTAACTCACAAAATAAAGATTTCCGGATCAAGGTTGGATGATATTTCCTTTTTGGTCTAGATATATACTATATTGATTTATTATATTTATCAAATTCACTTCGAGATATTTCCTTTTCCTTTTCACTGTTTTATCAATTTACTGACATTAAAGTAATCTTAATACCTTTCTGAACATGAAATTGTCATCGTCTACACCATAACAAATAAAGACGGCATGGTAAACCTTTTTTCTCTTTTCTCGTACGAAACAATAAAAAAACAATGAAAATACTTTCCAGAAACACAGTATATTTTTATTACATTGTTCACACGAGCGAGCAAACACCAGGAGCTGTAAAACTAATTTGAACAAAAGTCCAACAAATGTTCATCTAAGAGGAAAAACAAAAGGTACAGTTTCAATAACAACGCCGTAGTACATTTTATTACGACCAAGTAAAGAACTACAATTACAGTATTTATTAGATGTTTTCCGTGATATCTTTTCGTTGTCCTAGTTTTAACGGTACTGTTTTAATGTTCGCAATAAAAGGTAATAATCGCTACGCCCAATTCCAACCTAAGAGTCAGAAGCGTACCTGGAACACCTGATGAAGAAAGGCAAGGCATCCAAGCGAAATGCTATCTGCTGGTTTCTAAGAATTTTGAGTCAATATAACACCCACACCCCTCCCCCCTACACACACACACATACACACACACATTCACACACACACACACACAACACACACACACACACACACACACACACACACACACACACACACACACACACACACACACACAACATATACTCCTCTCTCTCTCTCTCTCTCTCTCTCTCTCTCTCTCCTCTCTCTCTCTCTCTCTCTCTCTCTCTCTCTCTCTCTCTCTCTCTCTCTCTCTCTCTCCTCTCTCTCTCTCTCTCTCTCTCTCTCTCTCTCTCTCTCTCTCTCTCTTCATCTCTCTCTCTCTTTATGATCCTACACATCAATTTTTCTTCGTGTTTGTGATGCTTCCTAAAGTCACTTCTGTGGAAGGATCGTTAGCGTGATAGAAACACGATGTGAAGAAAATTATTTACACCAACATTTTCTTTTTATCAGTGTTCTTTCCTAAATTGATATCGACTTTCTCGTAAGTTTTCTTTGATTATTAATAATGAATGTCTTAAGTGTTTCGAATCTTTCCCCGGTAAGAGGCTTTGTCTTAGATCGTGTTTTATCCTTTTCATGACTTCAGACTTTCATCTTTGATTATGCTCAAACGGATGGGAAAGAAAAAATATATATATATACGAGTATATATATATATATATATATATATATATATATATATATACTATATATATATATATACTATATATTATATATATATATATATGTATGTATATACATATCCTTATACACTCGAATGGAACAGGCCTTTTCTCTTTTCACTTTGATGTTAGTTCCTTAATGGTAACTTATAAAAATTCATTCATTACCTTTCGTGTAAACTTGAAAATACTGATTACTCGCAGACGAGGGAAAGCAGGACGGGACGCACGTAAATATTAATGCAACACAGCACAGGCATCACCCATGCTCCTCAGGCAGGCTAGTGGCTTCACCGGGGTGTGCTGAAGAACTTTGAAAATCATAATACGAGCACGGGATTTCAAAAGATTCACCAAAATGAACAAGTCTGAAATGAAGGAAATGTTATATTGCAATACCCTACCTTCGGTCACTTAAATTTTTTGTTTTATCTATTGATAAAGAAAATTTTGGCCCAGACTTCAGTGTTTATTCCTTCAATTACCGTTGTAAGGAATTATAACCATTCAATGAATTATATGTACCTTTTTTTCCGAAGTGAGATATATCTAAGATATAATGTAGTTAACCTTCAGTGTGCCTGTGGCTGTGTCCTTGAACCTTTCACAAAGAAAACGAATAGAAATGAAGCTATCGGTTCGGCGCCCCCCATCCCCTCCTCCCAAGGGCAGCCACGCCCGCGCCACCACGGCGGCAAGAGATGATTTATAAGTCTGTTCATTAATACGAAGACACGTTCAGTTGCTGAAAAAAGTATGTCAATAAATTTTATCTCATAGATAACGAAAATATATCTTTGAGATATGTATTAAATGAATTAAAATACTCCTGATCTTTGCCATTTAGAAAGACTTAATCTCGTGGGAAGGGAATAAAACATACTGAAAAGTTTTAAGCAACAAACCAAACACTTTATTAATAATGTTTAGCAGGTTTCGGCATCATGAAATCTATTGAATTAAAAGCCGGTGAGGTACAAATAAAATCATCATGTTGCAGAGGGAAGGGAGATGAAGCACACGAGACAGTAGTGCTCGCAGTCCCGCCCACGGAGGTGCAGCGGCCCAGACTTTATAATTTCAACCACACACACACAAGGTAGTCCTCGGAAATTCCTATTTAACTACTTTTTTCCCCCAATAAAATCCAGGAAACAACAACTGGAAGCAAGATTATATTTTGAGCTATTCGGAAAGCAAGTACTTGGAATATATACTCGTATAATAACTGATACATAAATACATAAATAGATGTTTAGATAAATAAACATTATATAGATATATATATATATATATATATATATATATATAGTATATATATATAATATATATATGTGTGTGTGTATACTACAGACATGAAACAAACTCTCTCTCTCTCTCTCTCTCTCTCTCTCTCTCTCTCTCTCTCTCTCTCTCTCTCTCTCATCTCTCTCTCTCTCTCTCTACTCTCCTCTCTCTCTCTCAACACACACACACAACACGTACACACACACACAGACACACACACAGACACACACCACACACACACACACACACACACACACACACAACACACACACACACACACACACACACACACACACACACACACACACACACACACACACACACACTGGCATTGGCACATAAGTATGCATAATGCTTGTAATAATTCATGAATGGACCAACTATTTCAAGTGCAGTGAAAGTTCATGACATATAGGAGTGTTGCAATACATGAAGGGAAACACAGTATAAATTGTCATTCCTCACCTCCGCCACAGGTAGTGGAGCGGCGCCGTGCCCCTGGGGCTGTGCTGGACATCAATTACTCGTGATGCCTCCACAAACCTGTTTCCTTTTTTCCTTATTTTTTATTCTTTCTTACTTTGATTGTTAAGTCATGATTGTTGTTGACATTGTTTTTTTTCCCAGGTGAACGCTGACATTTGTTTTTTATAATACAAGAGTACTTATTACCTTCATACTTTTTTATGATTAATATGGACTACATGACAATGATGCATTTATTGAGCTGTAAATATATTCATCAAAGCCTTACTGAAAAATATAATGGCGTAAGATTTATTATCATTTACACACGCAAAACAGATCAGACGATCAGTTGTTTTAATAAACATGACATTGTTTACGTGCTAACTGACCCGTGACCGTGAAACTTGTTATTACTAGTCCCGTTATTATGGGAAAACAACGGCAAACTGAAAAGTGTTCATTGATGAAACGCTGTAAACATCATGCAAAAAAGTGTTCCAGTACCTTACCGGGAAACAATATAAGGCTTTGCATGCTCTTGCAGTCTTCCAGAATCAATCGTTTTAAACAATACTCACATCTATTAAATATATCTCATTAATGCTTATTTGTAATCGATCCGTCCTATAACATAAATATCAATTCTATTCTTCTTTTCCTATTCATCCGCTAACAGATTGGTCGGCTTTATTGGGCGTACTTTCGAAAATAAATCAGAAAAAGTCATATTAAAACTGCATAATTCACTAGTACGACCTCATCTTGAATATTGCGTACAGTTCTGGTCCCCATATTACAGAAAGGACATTGACAAACTGGAAAGAGTCCAGCGTAGAATAACGAAAATGATTCCAAGGCTGAAAAATAAACCTTATGAAGAAAGACTTAAAGAATTAAACTTATTCAGCCTCGAAAAACGAAGGATGAGAGGAGATTTAATTGAAATGTTCAAGATAATTAAAGGATTTGATAATATCAATGCAGAAGATTACATTACTTTTGATCGATCAAATATAACAAGAAGACGTCATACTTTTAAGATTACTGGTAAAAGATTCACATCAAACGAAGCCAAACATTTCTTTTTCAATCGGATCGTTAACGTTTGGAACTCCCTGCCCGCCAATGTCGTCGACAGTAAAACAATTAATACATTCAAAAATAGACTGGACAAATACTTAGAAGCCAATCCGCAACTAAAACATTATTCGTCAACATAGTAAACTTTGAGCAAGTTCCTTCTAATGTACAGTAATTACAAAATCTCGATTCGGAAGGACGTCGCTAGGGGCCTGACATCGCTTGCCAGGTAGTAGTGTTAGTGACAGTAGTAATAGGCTAGACTAATCTAATTCCACGCATTTATTTATTTATTTTTACTTATATTGCATGGTTGGCCTTCCTCTCCTGCCAGTCGTGGCTGGTGGGAGAATCCCTCACCCTTACTATCCTGTATCCTTCACCCCAGATTAGATAGTGTAGTCTAGTTTATCACAAACAGCCTCGTAAGGGCCAGTAGGCCTGTTGCTGTTTGTTCTTCCTATGTGTTCCTATGTGTTCCGCCCGACGCAAGGCAGGCAGAGGAGGAGGAGGCCCCACCACACCCTACCAGCCGCTCACAATGAACTGCTCACGTCACAGCATCGCCATCACAACACTCTCGAATCACGGTTGCACATCGGTCACTGATAATGGTTTTTCCCCCTCGCTTCTCTATGTCGAAATCAAGTTCCATCTCCTTCCCCATCTCCTCCTCCTTCCCCTCCTCCTTCTGTACCTCCTGTACCTCCGCCATTACCTCCACTCCATCCCAGCCCAGGCCCACCTATCCACTTCCCGTCCTGTCCCGCCCCGCTCCGCTCTGTGCACCGGAATTGACTTGCATGGTCTGGGAGGAAGACGCAATTTTCAGGGTAGATTTTTTCCTCCTACGACCAACTACGACGCGTTCATTTAGGCTGCGGTGAAGGCGACAGAGAGGCGTTGTTTTGCTCCTCTGTGGCGGCACGACGGAGGCGACAGCGGAGGTGTGATTGAGACAGGTGAAGGCAATTGTGTTTTGTAGTTACGATGCAGTATAGTGGCGGCAGAAGACGAAGAAATGCTCGATGCCAGACGATGTGGAGCGACCAGGGAGGGGAAGGATCGGAGGAGGTAGAAGGAAGGAAAGACGGAGAGTGGGGGAAGAGGGATGGAAGAGAAGGGTGAAGTGTGTGAGTAGTGTGAGGGAGATGAGATTGGGGGAGCAGCATAGCGGCCCAGACGGTGATATACAGTGTTATTATATCCCTTGACCTGAACACAATAGGGCACTCCAACCATACTTCCTTCTAGATGGCATTGGTAGACGGGGATTAATGCCCTAAAGAGAACACACACACACACACACACACACACACACACACACACACACACACACACACACACACACACACACACACACACACACACACACACACACACACACACACACACACACACACACACACACACACATACACAAACACATGCACACACACATAGATACACAGATACACAGGAATGCAGACAGGTAGAAAACTATCAATTGATTACCGCATGTTCCAGCACACCAAGAAGGTTATTATTATTGTTATTAGTATCATTATTGTCATTATTATCATTATTATTATAATTATTATCATTATCATTATCATCATCATTATACACACTTACGGCTGCGCACCGCTACTTCGTGTGTCCACTACTGTGACTATAGCAATGACTGTACTTTATCAATGTAGCTGTATGTCTTTCTCTCATTTTTATATCTAATTATTTAACACACACACACACACACACACACACACACACACACACACACACACACACACACACACACACACACACATAGGGAGGTCGTCACGGGAGCCTAGGGTGAGGCTAGCGACATAGGCTGCAGGACCTGATCACGTGATGTGCTCATATGGAAAAAACTCTTACCTCCAAGGTTGATATAATCGGCTTGATCTTAACTTAATTTATGTATGTAAAGATTGACAAAGTTGGTTGTGAATAGAGGATGCAAGGCTAAGAAAGGGAAAATGATGTGTTATAGCAAGACAAGAAGGTAATACAACGGATGGTGGAGAAAGTAACGAGGGTGTGATGGTGGTAAAGAGTGGTAGCCTCGAGCCAGGCCTGTGAGCGGTGATGGCACGTCAGGCATTAGGAGACGAAGGGCGTGATACTGTATAACAATATCCACATTCACACATCATCTTAATACTTGTCCTTAACATAGAAAGCCAGTTAGTCATTATAATTAATCGATGTATGAGTAAGCAGTAGACTTACCCGAGATGAATATTCACAAAGAGTCAAGTAACGTAGTCTTGTTTTGTTCCCTTCACTAAACAAACTAAATTGACGAATACTACATGAGAGTTGATGGGCAATACACAAGCTGAGAATAAAAAAAGCAGGAAAATGTATGATTATTCCTCTTTATTACGTCCATGAATAGGGGGAATGGGGAGATGGGGGTGGGAAGGTGGGAGGGTGGAGGGTCAGGTGGGGTTGAGTGTGAGGCTGCCTGTTATGGCCTGCAGGTCGAGGTATATTACTACTTCTCAGCATACTTTCATGTTTTATCATGTATGATAGTAATGTAATGCAATTTTTTTTCACAGAGGACAATAGGAGATATATAATAATAATGTAATGTAATGTTTCAAGCCTCTCGTGTTGCCTCGTGGAGGTGTGTGGTACGTATCCCAGGGCTGGTTGGCACATCCGGTTGCTTCAACTAGGTGTCGCCGCGTCACGACCTGTTCGAAGCACTAACTCTACTAAGTCTCTCTCTACCTACTCGTTGCTCTCTCACATTTCATGATAGTCACGTGGTACTCCTTGATAACATAGACTCCTAAGTTTATAGCATGAGTACGACATGAGTTTGCGTTAGATACATCTTCAATATTACATGTAGGAAGCTACTGTCATTTCAAGCCTAATAGATGCTTCGACACATGAACAAGCTACTACTGGGGATCGGGAAGGTAGGGTGGGTAGGACCCAGGCGATGCTAGGGATGTGGGGGAGTCTAGAAGGGGCAGGTGGAGATGGAAGGAATAGTGTTCGAAAGGGAACATGCGTGGTATGCAACTCTCATTTGTTATAATGTTCATGATTTTAATCACTTCAAACACTTTTTTGCATAACAACGCACGTTTATTTTACCTGATCTTATATTGTGATAGAGATAAATGTAAGTGTGTGAGCCGTGGATGTGTTAGTCAGACCCTCAACTACGGATTCGGAAGAGGCCTCAAGACTATATAAGACGGTAGGCTCGCCGGCCACCGGATCATTGCGCGACGCGTCTGAATGTAGTGTGCGGCGGGAGTGTTGCGTTGCGTCGCGTCGCGTTATCAAGCCATCGGTTCCTTCACCCATAGCATCCTTCTCGTCCATTGAGTAAGTACACCATGCATGCACAGGTCATTGAAGACGCCGTGGGACACCGCTGGAGCATCTCATTTGACCAAAGTGAGTACAGCTTTACTGTTTCCTAGATGTTAAGGCGATAGGATTGTTAGGCGTCTAACCCTGCTTGCCTTTCAGGTACACACTCATTTTAAAGATTATTCCACAGCAATGCCCTTGACAGCGTACCACAGCGCCGATGAGATGCAGGGAGAGGAATGCCGATGGAGTGCTGTGATGCATTTTAGTAAGTATTACAGTACCTGGTGGTTACTTTTATTTAACAATTTATTTAACAATTTTTGTTAGAATATGCTAATGTGAACTTATCTTTGGCAGAACGGTGTAAGAGTTGCATTGAAGACGACAAGTTTACGAAGAAATCCAAGAGTTAAGAATAAAATGAAGATCTGCCCAGCTGCATTCTGATGAGACGCCATTGTTAAAGGTAAAGAAAAAATCATGTTTTCTTCATTAACACCTAAAAGGCAAATTAATGGTTAGTTACTAACCATTACTTTGTCTTTCAGATGTTACTTATTTAACACGCTTTCTTTACAGGTGTTAATTAACTCTTCCAGTTTCTTTTCAGATGAAAATTAACTCCTTTTCCTTTCAGATGGCGATTAATCCTACCATTTTCCTTTCAGATGTTAATTAATCTGGTTTATTTTTCAGATGGGAATTAATCTTTCGTTTTGTTTCAGGTGGAAAATTAACATTCTTTTCTTTCAGTTAATGTGATATTATCACGTGCAGAACCAGGCAACAATGAGCAGACTGGCCTCTGTGATACCCCCCCCTTGAGGGGATAATACTCACTTCGGTGAGGGGGACCTGGAGCCTTGCAACTTGTATTTCAATGGAACATCAGGTACTAATCTTTTTTTTCTTTATAACAGTTAACGCTGATAAGATGCTGAGGTTTCTCGATAAGACACACGAGCAACAGGTTGGTGAGGCTGGTGCTGCTGTTGACGAGCTACTGTTTGGGAAGCATCGAAGTCTTACGCATCGAGGCGACCATCATGTCAAGCGTAATACAAGTCGAAAGTAATCTTACGAGTTCATTAATTACTAAAACAAAACAAAATGTAGGTTTAGAAAAATATAATTTGTATAAGTTTCGTCTTGAATTTCATGTATTTTGTTCCCTGTGTGTTTGTGTGGGTGTGTGTGAGGGGGTTTTTTTATTTTTTTATTTCTCTCTCTCTCTCTCTCCCTCTCTCCCTCTCTCTCCCTCTCTCCCTCTCTCCCTTCTCTCTCTCTCTCTCTCTCTCTCTCTCTCTCTCTCTCTCTCTCTCTCTCTCTCTCTCCCCCCCTCTCTCTCTCTCTCTCTCTCTCTCTCTCTCTCTCTCTCTCTCTCTCTCTCTCTCTCTCTCTCTCTCTCTCTCTCTCTCTCTCTCTCTCTCTCTCTCTCTCTCTCTCTCTCTCTCTCTTTGATATTTTCCTTCCACCCTCTCCTATGGTAATATTCTATGCTCCTTCCCTCTCTTACTGACATCCTCTCCTCTTTGATACTTTACTTTCCTCCCTCCCTCCCCTCCCACCCCTTCCTTCTTTCGTATATTCCCTTTTTTCCTCTCCTTCCCTCTCCCTACCCACCCCCTCTCTCGGCCTCGCGGTATCTAAGCCATATATCATCTTTCAGGGTTCTGTCTCTTCACTTGTAACAAATCATCATTCCAGATCCAAGTTAGCGTTTACTGCTTCCTCGTCCCTCACCATCATCGCGGCTCGTAAGAAACGGCGATTTATTGTTTATTTTTCCTTACGACGAGTGACTGATGGCACTTTATTTATCCACGGCACAGCGATAGTATTGCTACACCTTCCTTGCATTACTAACAGCACACTATGAAAAGATAATCTATCCTTCTCGTCCTCCTAATATTCCTAGTGAAGTCTCGTTCATTGAAGGATTATTTTTTCAGCCTTGACAATCTTATGGTCTAGTCCCTGATATGGTAAAGTCATGGCTTCTTGATACATCTATACACACTCTTGATACGCTACAGGAACCCTAGACCCCTAAACCCTAAACACTGTCTCAACGATACCTTCAGTCACCCAGCTAAGGGGACAAAGTGGTGCAGATGATGTTGCGTCCTAAAAAAATATATATATAGACGAAGGAAAAAAAAAGAAGCGCCGCGTATCATCGGTTATTGACATGAGAAGAGGGAAGGGTTTTGAAAGACGCTTCAGGTTCATCCAGAGATCACTATTTTGCCAAACATTGCATGGATGAAAGAAAAAGAAACTTGCACTATAGTCCTAAAACACCTCCTCTGAAAATAATACTAACGAAACGGAACTACTACCATCATCCAACTCAACTCAAGACTCCAACACATATAAAAAACAAACACCTTCACAATAAACCCGAAGCAACACGTCCGTCAACCATAATCCCACACCGCATCAGCCACACTACCATGAGCGATACACAGACCCCATCACTACACAAGGAAATGGCCTAATGCTGCATAATAGACGTGATTTAAAGCCTGTAAGTCGGGGCTGATACACGTTCTCTCTCGCATTTCCTCTCGTTCTACATCCCCGTGGCGCCCACCGAGAAGCATAAAGAGAATGGTTTAAAGCAAGTGCTCGAAATTGATGATAGTGAAGTGTTATTCCTCTGATTTATTCCTTCTTAAGAACAGAGAATGGAAGGGGAAGAACTCGCTTTGTTATGGAGTGCACGTAATCTCCGCCCCCTCCCTCGCTGAAGCACTGCTGTTGTTGTGTTTTTCTTTTTCTTTCATTTGTTTCGCAAGCTCAAAGACAGGCATTTAGACTTTCCCTCTCTGGCAGCAAATAAATTGAAGGTTTATATTTTTTCCTCCCCTCCTGAACCTGTTGTGCGTCCAGGTCAAAACGTGTCGCCTGAATACAAACAATAAATCAGTGTCGGTCGCCGCAACTACCCGCGTCACACCCAGCTGCCTCCCCTCCCTTCCCCTCCCATCCCCTCCATTCCTCTTCCTCCCCCATCCCCTCCCTTCCCCTCCCATCTCCTTGCCTCCACCTGGCCTTCTCTTCCATCCCACGCATAACTACAAACCATTCTCTTCCCTTCAACCATCTGCCTCCCTATCACAGTCCACCTGCCAATCAGTCCTGCCAATCAGTCAGTCCCTACAGCCCCCCAACTTCCCCTTCCGTTCATTTTTACATTGCAGATAACACGATCAACACCAAGGACGCTCGACACCCTCACGCAACTTTGTCCTGTTTTATTGCTAC
>JAXIVD010000863.1:86943-96943 GCA_036785275.1 Cancer borealis
GGAGGAGGAGGAGGAGGAGAGGAGGAGGCTTGGCTGGTTAAAAGGAAGGTATTGGAGGGCAAGAACCTGATAAAGATTGGAATATTTTTGCGTTTGGGCGGATGTGGCCAAGGAGGAAAAAATATATATAAAAAAGGAGAAAAAAAGAGAGAGACCACCAGCAGTCCTTCGCCTCGGCTTCCTCCTCCTCCTCCTCCTCTCTTCCTCCTCCTCCTCCTCCTCCACACCCTTGAAGACCAACACATAAAACCACGATCAAGTTTCACATTTCTCTCCGATTTCCGCCGATTTTCGATTTCCACCATTGGTCAGCGAAGCATGGAGAAGAAGAAGAAGAAGAAGAAGAAGAAGAAGAAGAAGAAGAAGAAGAAGAAGAAGAGGATGATGAAGATGAAGAATCACCACCACCACCACCACGATCATTACCATGCACGTTTGAAGGCAATCTAATAATAATTCGTAATCTAATTCGTAGGTTTTTTTTTTTATTTCGATGCACTGGCGTTGAAATTTTTGTTCATACGCACCTAAAATTATCGAGTAATTGACGTAATTGACCTGATTTGTTAGTTCTATTGCGTTTATTTTCTCTTTTACATAATTGAAGTTAATTTGTCTTTTTTTTCTTCTTAATAATATCCACTAGAGTATTCAAAATAACTTTATAGAAGCTACTGTTAAATTTTTTGGATAACTTTATTTGCTATTTTTCTGTCGTTGGAAAACCTTTATATTTGTGTCGTTAATTAATAAGCTACATAACTACTGGGCACGAATTGCTTGTTAATTAAGTAGCCAGTTCATTGTATTTATATGCAGGTGACAATCATCCTCAGAGTGACCTTGAGTGAGTGATGAATTACAGATGTTGTTGAATTTAACTTTGAAATATTATACAAGCAATCAAAGCATACAAGAACGGAACGGGATTATCTAGAGTGATTACTAACGGTACTGTAACTAAAGGTATAATATTTTTTCTGAGGATGTAGAGGTTTTATAGCAGTGCAAGTTTCAAAATCTGACGTCACTGAAAAGGAGAAAAAGAGGACGAGAAAGAAGATAAAGAGGAGAGGAAGAAGAGAGAAAAGAAATGAAGGAGGAGCAAGAAGAGAAGGAGGAGGAGGAGGAGAAGGAGAAGGCTGAGGAAAAGTAGGAGAAGAAGGAGGAGGAGGAGGAGGAGGAGGAGGAGAAGAAGGAGAAAGAGGGAGGAGAGGAGGAGTCACCGGTGAAGGGGAGGACATGTCACCCAGCATCAGACAGTCTCTCCGTCAGTGTCTGGAGGTTGTTTCTGCCGCTAACCAGGTTACTGTCGCCCTCCCGGGGAAAGGTGTCCGGAGAGCAGGTGTCCAGGCGAGAACCAATGGGAGGGGACACCTGGAGAAGGAGGAGGAGGAGGAGGAAAAGAAGGAAAAAGGATCTCTCTCTTTCTCTCTCTCTCTAGCTCTATCTCTCTCGCGCTCTCTGGCTCTCCCTCTCTCTCTCTCTCAATGGCAAACACACATTAAAAACATTGAAAGAAGGAACACTTATTTTTTCTTGATCTGCTAAAAAATTATAAAGTGACAAACTGGATAAGACATTTTTTCCGTGTAATTTTTTTTTTTTTTGAAGATGAATATAAATTCGCAGTGTTTATATATAAAAGTTTATATAAAAGTATAAAAGTTTATATAAAAGTATATATAAAATTATTCATGGATGTTTTCCTTTTAAGTGAAATCTTGACGTAACTTGTCCAAAAACACGAATTCGAAAAATACTTCAATGTACATTAAAGTGACTTCAAATAATAAATTTCTTCATGAACTTGTCAGCTTTTACAGTTTATTAATATCTAACGTTTGCTTCTCTTAAGTCCTAGAATGTACAAAACGTAGAAATAAATCACTCATAATATTTCCACGATGTAGTATACTCATTATAGTATGTAGAAGAGTCGTGTAGAATGTAATAGCATTATACTTCTTGAAAAAATTAATATAAATAACACACACACACACACACACACACACACACACACACACACACACACACACACACACACACACACACACACACACACACACACACACATATATATATATATATATATATATATATATATATATATATATATATATATATATATATATATATATATATATATATATATATATATATATATACGCTTTACTATTGGGTTATACAAGAGCACACTCACAAGCAGTGGCCTTCCAAAAATTAACTTTAAATATCTGTCGTCTATTAATGTGAGTGTTGAAATTCATAGTATCTTTGTTTATATGATAGCTGAACAAATATTTAGAGACTCACATGTCTTAACCATCTTCAAATAATACCAGTTCTATGTCTCTGAAAACATAATCATTGAGCATGATGTGTTTGAACCTTTGAGATGCGTTGGTTATTGCTGTGTTTAAAATGAAAGTGGCTCCCCTAAGAGTATCATTTTCTCTTTCACGCACATTGTGAGGTAAGAGTCTTATTTTATGGGTAGGTAGTGTAAATGCAAGAACTACTGCTCGGATGATATCGATATAGATATGAAGTCCTTCATACTATATATAGTGTACTCAACACATTTGTGAAGGTTTCAGGCGGTGCTCGTTCTTGTAAACAAATATAGGACATATATGGAAATCCGGGGGGAAAAAACTCTACGGTGAAATGCTTCATTTTTGGGTAACAAGATATAAAAAGCTTATATAACCGAATCTAACCGAACCAAACCGTACCTAACCAAACCTAAAATAACGTAATCTAACCTTAACCAAATCATAACCTAACGTACCCTAACCATAACATAACATAACATAACTAACTTAACAAAACATAACCTTTCAAAGTAGATAATGACGAGCATCGCCTGAAACCTTCATAGATGTGTTGAGTAACTACACTTTGTATAATATGTAGGACTTCATATTTATATCGATATCGTCTGAGCAGTAGTTATGCAGAAATACTGAATCTGGATTATGTATCACAGACATTTAAGAATAGATTGCAACTTGCTAACCAGTAGTGGAATGGAATTGGTCTTCACTTTCTTTAATGATTGTATCTACTAAAATCTTATTACACTCATTTTAATTTGCTTACCTTCAATTGTTTTTTTGTCAGACTTGTTCCATGTTGTTAAGTGAAATGGGCTGTATCATTTAGGTTATAGTAGTTTTAGTGTGTTGGGTTTGTAGAAGCAATGAGAATGGTAATCGTTTTGCGCAGTGGTACTTAAAATTAGGGACACAAGCATGTTTCTAAGGGTCGTTTTGATTTTTTTCTCCACCGTCGTCCTCTCTTTCACCCTTCCGTGTATACTATTACATACCTAAGCAAAGAACACGTTGAATTGGAAATAATCGTCTTTTTTGTTTTGTGTGTAGATGTATATTTTTGTTACCGATTCGCCTTTCAAAATTAATCAAGAGATATATGAAATTAAATAAAATAAAATGTGATACGAACCAGCCAGTTCAACTCACACAATGATTCGACATGACAAGCTAATCACTTATTTTTATACAGTCATTAACGCAACAATATTATGGACAGAGAAGCCTAATAAAAAGAAAATATCTATAAACGTTCGCCAATGCAAAGAAACACAAACTAAATAAGTTTGAATACACATATAACATTTGCTAAATAAATAAACACATTCCTGTTTTCTATTTTTTATTCGTATCGTATCGTATCGTTGACTTAATTGAAAGGCAGTCAACGAGCTTCACTGGGCTCCGAGACGCTATAGTAAAGGGTTCGAAGAGGAGGAAGTGAAGCAGGAGGAGGAGGAGGAGTTTGTAGGACGAGAACTTCAGTCGAGGACAGTTGGATTAGAGACGAACAGGTGGACGTAAGCGGAGTTAATGTTTAATGGAGATAGATGGACGGTGGTAGGTTAATGGTAGAGTGGTGGAGGGGGTTTCGGTGGAAGTATTAGAAGGGAGAAGTGTGTGGTAGGTAGTGAATTAATGGAAGGAAAGGACTGTGGGAGGACGATGAAAGTGTATAATTTTACTTCTTCACTATCTTTTATGTGTTCAGTCACTCGTAAATATTCATGGGCTTTTCTAGATTTTCTTCTAAGTATTAGGGTTGTGTGTAGTCATCCCTCGTTTATGGACGGCGAGTGTGCATAAGTACGTGTCAACGCATACACTCGGCTGAATGATGTTATCAGCAGCCTTCATAATGTCGAAATTTTGCTTCGTATCCATGAGAATAATTTAAACCATGAGAGGTGAGAGGTAAATGGTCACATTACCCATCATTAATATTACGATTTTTTTTATCTATTCAATATATGCAAAGAAAGCTAAATTTTAGTAATAGGTAATTAAATGAGTTCCATGATTGACGGTAGTTGACTTGTTACCATTGTAGGCTAATTGAACATCATTACGTAACTGACAACACGAACACTTACAAATGTAATGTTCAATTTATCCTGGAATGCGAATGGAAAATGTATTGATATTTGAAATTGACGCCGCACAACAGCCCAGGGGAGGAGGTACTGTACTACATACATCCCTGTAGCGCGTAAGGCTGGGCTTCTGTACCAGCCAGCAGCAGCCGAGCCTGCAGATGACGGACTGCTGAGCCATAGGGAAGTCAAGGCCGACCTCATGACCCGCCACACACAGAGGGATAGACTGTGCTAGAGGTGCTTAGAACAGCTCTCCCCCACGCCGACTCACCACACATCTCGCATCCACCCAGGCCACAAGCACCGCATGCAACTCACCGTCGCCACACCAATACGCGCCACTTAACTCACCAAGACAAGGACAACCTCCTCAATGGCGGGCTGGTGCCATCAGTGTATTCCTATGTATGCTTTTCTGTCTATGCAGGAGTTTACCTTAACATTAACCTTAAAAAATACACTTACACACTTACACACAAGGAACATAAAAATTCCAGACGAAACTATACAAATTTTATTTTCTTTAATTTACATATCTTCATTAATTTGTTTTTATTTTATTTATTTATTTATTTATTTATTTATTTATTTATTTATTTATTTATTTATTTATTTATTTATTTATTTATTTATTTATTTATTTATTTATTTTTTTTTTTTTTTTTTTTTTTTTTTTAGTAATGAATAAACTCGTAAGATTACTTTCGACTTTTATTACGCTTCATACGATGATCGTCTATTGATGCGCAGGACTTCGATCATTCCCAAACAGCAGCTCATTTCGTCATTAGCAGCACCAGTCTCACCAACCTGCAGCTCGTGTCTGTTATAAAGAAAAAGAAAGACGAGTACCTGATGTTCTATTGGAATACAAGTTGCAAGGCTCCAGGTCCCCCTCACCGAAGTGAGTATTATCCCCTCAAGGGGGGGGGGTTGTCACAGAGGCCAGGCTGCTCATTGTGGCCTGGTTTTGCAGATGGTAATACTACATTAACTGAAAGAAAAAGCATGTTAATTTTCCTGCTGAATTTATTCCCATCTAAAACACAAACCATATTAATTCACACCTGAAAGGAAAATGGTCGG
Organism: Cancer borealis; assembly: GCA_036785275.1. Classification (NCBI taxonomy): domain Eukaryota; kingdom Metazoa; phylum Arthropoda; class Malacostraca; order Decapoda; family Cancridae; genus Cancer; species Cancer borealis. The sequence continues at coordinate 92,465 of JAXIVD010000863.1, forward strand.
GTTAATCGGCGTCTGAAAGAAATTAGGTTTAATCAACATCTGAAAGGAAAAAGGAGTTAATTTCCATCTGAAAGGAAACTGGAAGGGTTAATTAACACTGGTTCATTATCACCTGGTTCATTATCACCTGTAAGGAAAGTGTGTTAGATAATTAACATCCGAGACAAAGTAATGGTTAGTAACTAACCATTAATTTGCCTTTCAGGTGTTAATGAAGAAAACAATTTTTTCTTTACCTTTAACAATGACGTATCTCATCAGGAAGCAGGTGGGCAGATCAAGGCCAGTCTGCTCATTGTTGCCTGGTTCTGCACGTGATAATACTACATTAACTGAAAGAAAAAGATAATTAATTCCCATCTGAAAAATAAAGCAGATTAATTCACACCTGAAAGGAAAATGGTCTGGTTAATCGCCATCTAAAAGGAAATAGGTTTCATTAACATCTGAAAAGGTTTCATTAACATCTGAAAAGAAAAGGAGTTAATTTCCATCTGAAAATAAACGGACTTATTTAACACTGAAAGGAAAGAGGGTTAATTAACACCTGTAAGGAAAGTGTGTTAGATATAACTAACATCTGAGAGACAAAGTAATGGTTAGTAACTAACCATTAATTTGCCTTTCAGGTGTTAATGAAGAAAACACGATTTTTTCTTTACCTTTAAGAATGACGTCTCATCAAAAACCAGGTGGGCAGATCTTGATTCCATTCTTAACTCTTGTTTTATGCCATTATTTCTGTAGAAAACACGATTTTTTTGTAATCTTGTCATCATCATTGCAATTCTTACACCGTTCTGCCAAAGAAAAGTTCAAAGTAGCATATTCTACCAGAGATTGTTAAATAAAAGTGATCCCACATGTATAAACCCACCACCAGGCACTGTAATACTTACTTAATGCATCACATCACTCCATCGGCATTCCTCTCCCTCCATCTCATCGGCGCTGTGGTACGCTATCAAGGGCATTGCTGTGGAATAATCTTTAAAGTGAGTGTGTACCTGAAAGGCAAGCAGGGTTAGACGCCTAACAATCCTATCGTCCTAACTCCTAGGAAACCATATACCTGTACTCACTTAGGTAAAATGAGTTGCTCCAGCGCTGTCCCACGGCGTCTTGGTTGACCTGTGCATGCGTGGGTACTTACTCAATGGATGAGAAGGATGCTATGGGTGGAGGAACCGGTGGCTTGATAGCGCGCACAACGTGACGCAACGCAGCACTTCCGCCGCGCACTACAATTAAACGCGCAGTGATTCAGCCGGCGAACCTACCGTCTTATATAGCCTTGAGGCCTCTTCCGAATCCGTAGCTGATGCTCTGACTAACACATCCACGACTCATACACTAACATTTATCATCATCACAATATAAGATTAGGTAAAATAAACGTGTGTTGTTATGCAAAGTAGTGTTTAAAGTGATTAAAAACATGAAAATTATAACAAATGAGAGTTGCATATCAAGCATGTTCCCTTTCGGACACATTGCGACTTCAAATGGACGGCGAACTATACCTTACCCCCCCTCCCACTATTCCTTCCATCTCCACCTACTCCTTCCAGACTCCCCCCTCTCTCTAGCACCACCTGGAGCCCACCCACCCACCCTACCTTCCCGATACTCCGCCCACTGCTCGTTCACTATTTGTTAATGCTCATTTTTCCAGTTACTGTACATGTATATCCTTCCTAAATCTATACTTATGCTATCCAGCTATAATGATACTGAATGTTCAGATTAATATAAGCCTAAATGATACTGAGTGTTTAGATTAAAATATGTCTCACTGACGCCTGGCAGGGGAGCGTCGTACCAGTAGCTCGTTCTTGTGTCGAAGCATGTGTTAGGCTTAAAATTACAGTAGCTTCCCACATGTAACACATAAGATGTATCTAACCCATGTCACACTCATGCTATAAACTTAGGAGTCTATGTCATCAAGGAGTACCAGGTGAACATCATGAAATGGGAGAGAGCAACGAGTGGGTAGAGAGACTTTGTAGAGTTAGTGCTTCGAGCAGGTCGTGGCGTGGCGACACCTAGTTGAAGCACCCGGATGTGCCAACCAGCCCTAGGATACGTACCACACACCTCCATGACGGCAAACTTAAACACAACATGAGAGGCTTGCTTGAAACATTACACTACATTACATTACATTATTATTCTATTTCTTCTATCGTCCTCTGTGCTTGGTCTGGCGACAGCGGGAATTTTTTTTCTACCTATTTTGGTTTGCCTTTGGCCCGTACCATTTACAACAACAAAAAAATCAATCATTGCATTATATTACATTCATATATGATAAAACATTAAAGTATTCCAGTTATTTTTTTATTCTCAGTGTCTTGCCGATCAACTCTCATATAGTGTTCATCATTTAGTTTATTTAGTGAAGGGAACAAAACAAGGCTACGTTAGTTGACCCTTAGTAAATATTCATCTCGGGCAAGTCTAACGCTTACTCATACATCGGAAAATTATAATGACTAACTGGCTTTCCATGTTGAGGATAAGTATTAAGACGATGTATGAATGTAGATATTGTTATACAGTATCATGTCCTGCGTCTCCTAATACCTGACGTGCCATCACCACCACACACAGGCCTGGCTCGAGGTTACCACAGTTGAGCCGTCGAGTTCCACCTCCACCACCCTCACACCCTCGCTAGTTTCTCCACCATCAGTTACCTTCTTGTCTTGCTGTAACATACCATTTCCCCTTTCTTGGCCTTGACTCTTCTATTCACACCCAACTTTGTCAACATTTACATACACAGATTAAGTTAAGATCAAGCCGAGTATACCAACCTTGGAGGGGTAGGAGTTTTTTCCATCTGATCAGGTCCTGCAGCCTATGTCGCTAGCCTCACCCTAGACTCGCGTGACGACCTCCCTATGTGTGTGTGTGTGTGTGTGTGTGTGTGTGTGTGTGTGTGTGTGTGTGTGTTTTAGATGATTAGACATAAAAACGAGAGAAAGACATACATAATTGTAATATTGAAATAGTCCGGAAATTAGTGACATCAAATGGTCCAACATGTATGTACACGGTGTATATGTTGACAAAAATGTAACCTCACCCATACCACGGCGAGACAAAAACAAACCACTATGTTATATCCTTTATTACCAAGTCTTAATCCACAGGAGGAAAATACGAATATAACTTTACTGAAAACAAATATTCACAACACTGAGAGTGAAACTAAAGAGAAAAAGTATAGGTACATATCCTGCTATGGGAAATGTGAGAGAGTCAACTCGATCCTCAGCCTGAGAGTATGTTGCAGGCGGTGGTGTGAGAGGGAAGGAAAGTAGGTAAGAGGGATGGATGGAAGGAGGATGGATGGAAGGAGAACGAGAAGAGAAGAGGGAGCATGTCTGCGGATATACTGTACAGCAATGATAACGTTAATCATTGATGAGAATCGCTTTACAAATAATGATAATAATAGTAATAATAATAATAATAACAATAATAATAATAATAATAATGATAATAATAATGATAATAATAATAATAACCTTCTTGATGTGCTGGAACATGCCATCAGGAACACTTCGGGATGTGTATGCAGAGAGAGAAAGAGAAAGAGAGAGAGAGAGAGAGAGAGAGAGAGAGAGAGAGAGAGAGAGAGAGAGAGAGAGAGAGAGAGAGAGAGAGAGAGAGAGAGAGAGAGAGAGAGAGAGAAAGAGAGAGAGAGAGTGAGTCGTCATATTGAGACCCAAGGTGCAACTGATGGCTTGTCAAGGATCAGGCGATGCAAATCACCCGCAGGAACCGAACCACCTTCCATATACCGCGAGGAATAACAAAACATACAACTGAACCTTTGTGGTAAACTATGGACGTCTTGCAGCGACGATGTAACTCTTTCAGCAGTGCAAAGGATGTTGATAAGTTAACTGTAGGGAAGGCCACGGAACGTATTACACTGAACCTCAAATGCACACGACAACAGATAGCCAACGTGGTATAAAATCTGATATTTGTACGTAGTAGGGGAGAGAGTGTTCGTGTGCACCAAGGTTCCGTAAAGGCATTCGTCATTACTGATTAAAGGTGATTAAACACTCCCTTTAGGTACCACAGAGCCACCCGATCCTTTCCTCACCTTTGAGAGCTTAAGACTGGGGAGTGTCTCGTCGCCAGTCAGGAGTGGTTAGCTAATTCCTACGACCAACGTATCCAACGAGGGAGTGTTCTCCATATTCAAGGGTGACTGTGTGTGTGTGTGTGTGTGTGTGTGTGTGTGTGTGTGTGTGTGTGTGTGTGTGTGTGTGTGTGTGTGTGTGTGTGTGTGTGTGTGTGTGTGTGTGTGTGTGTGTGTGTGTGTGTGTGTGTGTGTGTGTGTGTGTGTGTGTGTGTGTGTATGTGTGTGTGTATGTGTGTGTGCGTGTGTGTGTGTGTGTGCGCGCGCAGCTCATTCTGATGCCTGGGCGGCGCTGGTCAACTAACAAAACA
>JAXIVD010000863.1:101943-114463 GCA_036785275.1 Cancer borealis
GCCAACAGATCTACTAATGTTTGTTCTTGTGTGTTCCTAAGTGTTCATCAACCTTCTCCTCCTCCTTTTCATCCTCCTTATTGTCTTCTTCCTCCTCAACCATATCCACATCCTCCTTTTGTTGCTCTTCCTTCCCATACATACTTATACCTCAAAAAAAAAGTTCACCAAGACCAGTTAAAGATGACTAGACCATAACTAAAAAGAATCTAAACCTACGCCAAATAACGGGCAAGAGGCTGTCCATCTTAGCCTCTATAAAAGCCTATTGGCGCCAACGATTTGTGATGTAAAATAAAATAATATAACCAGACATACCTCTTTCTAACGTCCACCTTCTTTATCAGTCTCAGGGGATCGACGGGGATGTCTCCGAGTCGATACCAGTTGACTTTTGCCTTAGGTTCAGCCTCCACGAAGCAGGCGAGAATGGCACTGAAGGAGACTCCAGTGATGACCTCTTCCTGCTCTGCCCTCACTTTCGGTGGGACTGCATGTGAAGGAGGAAGCACGAAAAGGGTAGTAAAGTATTGTTTGTTGATTATATACAATTGTGAAGTGAACTGAAACTGTAATTCATTCTCTCTATCTCTTATCTCTCTCTATTTTTTTTTCTCTATTTTTTTTTCTCTCTCTCGTTCTAGGTCTGGTTATCACTGCGATTGTGTCTGGGAAAGTGTTGGCACGTGTAGGGGAGGGCTGGGTGTGGGTGAGGTGATGGTGTGTGGCTGGGACATGGGTTTGTAGTACTTGCTGAGAATACTATTGAACTGTAATGGGCTAGACTAGTGACAATATATAGAGAAAGTAAAGGATCACATACACATAACTTGTAGAGTAATGGTGGATTTAGCTGTTCTCAGAACCCCGTTGTCTGCCGTGCACGTGTACACTCCATTGTCCTCCGGTTCAGCCTTCGTCACCAGCAGCTTGTTCCCCGAGGTGGGCAGTGTCAGCTTTCTCGCCTGCGAAACACAAAGAGTGGTCAGTTACTCACATTGTTAGACGAGCGTTAGTAGTAGTAGTAGTAGTAGTAGTAGTAGTAGTAATAATAGTATTAGTAGTAATGTTATTATTATTAATATTATTATTAGTATTAGTAGTAGTAGTAGTAGTAGTAGTAGTAGTAGTAATAATAGTATTAGTAGTAATATTATTATTATTATTATTATTATTATTATTATTATTATTAGTAGTAGTAGTAGTAGTAGTAGTAGTAGTAGTAGTAGTAGTAGTAGTAGTAGTAATATGGTAGTAGTAGTAGTAGTAGTAGTAGTAGTAATACGGTAGTAGTAGTAGTAGTAGTAATGTGGTTGGATGCCACAGTCAGTGGCGACCAGAGTTGGGGCTACTGACCTCCAATTCGTGGAGCCCTCGTCTATTTCATAAATAAACATAGGGTGGAGGTATCTGTAGTAGTAGTAGTAGTAGAAAAAAAACAAAAAAGTAGTAGTAGTAGTAGTAGTAGTAGTAGCAGCAGTATTATTATTATTATTATTATTATTATTATTAGTAGTAGTAGTAGTAGTAGTAGTAGTAGTAGTAGTAGTAGTAGTAGTAGTAGTAGTAGTAGTAGTAGTAGTAGTAGTAGTAGTAGTAGTAGTAGAAGTGGCATTATTAGTAGCACGAGACGGTAGTAGTACAAGTAGTAAGTCGCTGCCATAACAATAAATAGCAAACTCTTACTACTTTAGGACTTCAAAAAATGAATGATAGTGAACCACGTGTACACAATCCAGACATTGCACAGAGAGCCCCAACGTCAAGTCTGTTATATTGCTTAACTTGCACCTGTGACGATACCTTTTGGGGGGAAGACACAGCAAGGTGAGGCAGTGGTAGCAGTGCTGATACGTGCACGCACCTTGAGGCTCCAGGTGATGTTGGGTTTGGGGTTCCCGAAGGCGTGGCAGGCGAGAGAGAAGGAGACTCCCATCTTGACGGTCACCACGCTACGATTGTTTGCCGGGAACACCGTAGGGGGAACTGTACGAGGAGAGGGAAGAAAAGAAGTGGAGGAGGAAGCAGAGAAGTAACTTACACATAGATACAGTTTACTTATTCAACACCATGCAAATATTTGGAAGCATTTGTCTTCAACAGTAAGCTTGTCATTAATCGAAATAGTTTTTCACTTAATGTTAAAGTATAGAGATCAATGTCCATTAATGTCATCTCAATAATTAAAAAACGAGGGAGGAGGAGATGGAGAAAAATTGGACGTGAAGATGGAAATTGAGGAGCACAGGAGGGTAGAGAGGGAGGAAGATGCACACAGGTTTGTATACACACCTCTAACATCAAGCGTGTGGTTTAGGGTGCGAGGTGGTTTTGTTGAAACCTCGCAAGTGTAAGGCCCTGCGTCCCCTTCCTGGGCGTCCTGCAGGGTGATCGACGTCCCATTCAGGCTGAGACGGGAGTTACGTATCACTGCCTGGAAAGAGGAAGTAGTGTGGAAGAGGCAGTAACACGATAAGGATAGATAAATAGATAGATAGATAGATAAATAGATAGATCATAGATAGATAAATACTTAGATGATGAAAACAGTTTAAGTTTGCTAATATATTTTACAATAGTCTGTCCTGCAAATTTCGTATCGTTTTCTCTTACAACTCATGTATTCATAACTGACCATTTAAAGTTTAAATGGTCAGTCATCTAAATTTTAAGTAACACATAAACACTATCATTAAACGCGTTAATAAATAAAAGTATTCTAAAACTTATAATAAAGATAACCTTTTTTCCCTTAAGTGGGTCAAACGCGAGAACTGTGAAGTTACCACCTTATTAAATATGTCTGCATTGTCTGCCGTACGTTCGGTAGTCACAGCCTTTAACAGAAAACACTTATAGGTGATTGGTATACACTAGGAAACACTATTGATGCTGTAAGAACATAGCACAGAGGGACAAGAGGCTGCCTGCTGTGGTGTAGAATTACTAATTCCTGTGATCATGGTAAGCTCTCCTCTCCTCTCCTCTCCTCTCCGTGAACTAGTGCAAGAGTGAGGAGGGAACAAGTATACTTCCCTAGTGTGTGGCGGGGCGTGGTGTGAGTAAGCTATCTACACCACATTGTTATTGTTGTCAAACCTTAAATCAAAGTAACGTGCTGCATTCCTGGCCCTGAGTCGGGTGTGTAACGTGTGGCATGAAAGCTATTCTTAGACAAGCAAACGTCAAGGACATCAGTGCTTCAGTCCGGTAGGAGGCGATCATTGCCGGAAAGAGAGGGTTGTTTTTTTTTCTTTCTTTTACGTTGATTTGTGATTATTTACGTTGATTTTTGATTATTTATGTCTCACTTCCCTTACGACGACCGATCAAACGTCACAATAGGAATAACGGATTTGAAGGTTGTCTTGACAGTAAACAGCTGCGGTGTGAGGGGGCGGAGTGATACATAATCTCCCGCCAGTTAACAACTTAACATTTGCGCGAGAAACGGGTTACGGCAGGTTCTGTCCTTAGGTGAGTGAACTTCTTTGTCCATAAACGATTAAGGTTTCGCTGCTAGGCTTATATATATATATATATATATATATATATATATATATATATATATATATATATATATATATATATATATATATATATATATACATATACATATGCAGGTTCATCCTTATTCCTGGTGCTGGGGATTCTGTTAACTTCATTAGGGTAGGATATAAATGTTATCGTGTTGCATCAGCCAAGGTTGATCTCGTGCACGTGGAGAACATGTGGTTGTGTGATGCATTAGATGGTTTCTTTTTTGATGTGCATTTGTTGTGAGATAAAATTCATACAATCACAACAGTTACCTGCATTGCACCAAGTAGCATTGTGAGTTGTGTAGATATCAGGTTGAACAGACAACGACTGAAACCATAAACACGATGCAGTAACGGAGTAGGATGCAAGACTACTGCCAGTAACCTTGTATCCTACTATGGGCTGGGCAGGAACTGTCATTTTTAGAACTTGCGGTTATAGTTCTCAAGGCAAATGGAATCGCGAGAACCGGTTCCGTAACCGATTCTGCTCCTACCTCTCAGTCAAGAGTTGGTGTACAGAGGGGTTCTTGTTCCCGTAGTCAGGTGTGACCTTGAAGCCCCGCGCGGGACAACCTGCCACACTTGCCTCCCAGACTTGTGAGAGGCGAGAACCGCTCCAAACATCTTGCTATATCAGCCACTAACATCATATGGATGACATGCAGAACTGCAAAAATTCCACACGTAATTACTCCTACAACCTTGTTTGTCGCGAACACAAAAGTCACCCGCGACCCTGCACAGTTTATTTCTTTAGAATCAGACAAGTTTGACAAGCGTCTCGGTAGTGCAATGACCACGATAATTGACACCCACATTTCTCAGCTGTTCATCCTTCTCTATGGCGACATTTGATGAACATCTATTTGAGGGAAACATTAAAGGCGGAAACGGCGATACTCCATTCGTCTCAGATTGCTAAGGAACTCTTATCCACTGCAAGGTTAAATTGTGATAAATACACTTGCTACCACGTGTGTGTGTGTGTGTATGTGTGTGTGTGTGTGTGTGTGTGTGTGTGTGTGTGTGTGTGTGTGTGTGTGTGTGTGTGTGTGTGTGTGCGTGTGCGTGTGCGTGTGCGTGTGCGTGCGCGTGTGCGTGTGTGTGTGTGTGTGTGTGTGTTAGCGTTGAGTTGAAGACACTCACCTGCTGAAGGTCCCCCTCGGGCTTCTCCTGCAGGATCCACAAAATCTCTCTGCCTTGGCGCCATACGAGGTTATACTCCCCTGCAGCGTGGGAAGGAAGGCCTTTATATTAGTAGTTGTAGGAGTGATGCTATTATTATTATTATTATTATTATTATTATTATTATTATTGTTACTGTTATTATTATCATCATCATTATTGTTATAAGATCTTCATCATTATCAAAACTAATATTAATACTACTAGAACTACTGCTACTACTACTACACACACACACACACACACACACACACACACACACACACACACACACACACACACACACACACACACACACACACACACACACACACACACACATACCTAGATTGGTGACGGCACAAGGTAGCACTACGTTGTCGCCTTCGTTGACAATCAGCTGCTTAGCGGGTGAGGTGATGACGGGCTGGACATGTGGTGGGTTGAGGTTGTCGTAGTAGTAGTCGTGGTCTGAGTTCCTCCACGGGGATCTACCTTGCGCCACGCCCATCACGTTACCTGCGGGAGGAAGGATTGGTGGCTTAAAATCAAGTTAGGCAGTACTTTAAGGTCACTAGGGAAGCAAGGTGTTAAGGGGAGAGGCAGGTTTCATGGTACGTTTTGGTCAGCTGTGTTAGGTCAGAGGATAGAGTATGTAAGTGAGCATAGACAGCAATCATGTTAACTTTATTTGACTCACCTTATAAGTTTGGTTTCATGGTATAGTTTGCTAACGTAAATTTGTGGCTTTGTTTTTGTTTGTTTGTTCAAGGTTCGGTTGTGTTTTAGAGCGGCCAGTTTTTACTTATATATTTTTTGTTTTTGTTTTAGCCTTACCGGCCTAGTTTAATCATATCAGCTAAACACTTAGATAATATTATAATACGTTTTAATTCTTAATATCTTTATTGTTATGTTCAACTAAATATATCACGCTATTACTATATGTAGTGTCGGGTAATACTTGGCACTTGTTAGTTTTCCTGTTCGAATCGGCTTCACTTGCTCGAAACTGGAAGTCGACTTGCCGTGAGGGTTTGGGTGGAAGGCGACGGACAGACCTACCAGGGCCGGCACCTCAGCTAGTACTTAAGGGGGGGGAGTGAGGGGGGCCACCCCCGGAAACCACTGGGTCTCATATTTCGCTTATGGTTCATCCAATTGCTTTGAAATTTTGCTGGTGTAAAGGTATGCCATGCTGTAAATTTCATCAAATTTGGGTGAATGGTAAGGGCGACTCAAACAAAACGGGATTTTTTTTATTTCACAGACTTTATTTTTCAGTTAATTGCTTTGAAAAAATTACCATAAAGACTTTGTTCATGTATCTACATTTTGTAAGAATTAGTTTTTCTATTTTTTGTTTTGTCTTTGAAGGAAAAAATAAATAAAATGTTGTCACAAATTTTTTTTTAGCACTCCTGAATCCCGTTTTCTTTTGACATTTTGAAAAGTCTAATTCCTACAAAAAATTGTATTTTAGTTGTAGTTTAAAATGATATCTAACAAAAGTCGATCAGAGTTTTTACCGATTTTGTGAAATTTTTTGAAGTGTAAAATACAACTTTTTCGAGATATTGGCTCCTAAAGTTTTTTTTCTATTTCGTCCTTGTCCTTCCATTTGTATTCATTTGATTGGCATGAAATGTTCGATGGGATGAACCTCCACTGAGCCTTTAATGTAACCTTACAGTCAGTGCCTACACGATACCACCACCACCACCACCATTACTACCACTACTACTACAACCACCACCACTGTCACTGTCTGACGCCCTTATCACCACCACACACTTCATGAAAGGTAAATGATGGTTCTCTTTCTTTATTTTCTTTTTTTTCTTTTACTCCTTTCTTCCCGTTTTTATATTTCAATTTCTGGGTTTTTTTTGTATATTTTTATTGTCTATTTATTCACATGCATTCAGTTATAGTTCCTCCCTTTTTTATCCTGCAATTTATTTTCCCATAGAAGTGAATTTACTCCATTAAGTTAAGTTTCTATCCAATCAACCATAGACTGCGCTGTGTTAGTATTATCGATATTTTACAAGATCCATGTTATTGGCACTATCTCCCTAACTAACGGATGCAATAACGTCAGGGTGAACGGATAACACAAGCTTACAGCGTGCTTATGACGTAGGTTCACAATCGCACATTTCAACAGGTCTGTCAGAAGAGCAGAGAACTGTTGCAAGAAAGTTTATACTGATAGGAACTCCAGAAAGAGTAAGGTGTCATATACGCGATTAGTGACGTACAGTTCAAGTGGGTTGCTCCATTATCTTGAAGATAAATGGGTCGCTATTGTTACCAGAGAATCGATCGGAACCTTTGCCAAGAGCTGTGCTGATATTACTTAGAGCTTCAGGTGTGCGTATGTCTGCAAGTATACGTTCTACTGCAACATTTGGAAGTGGTTATGTTGTAGCCGTTTTAGCCTCATAACGGATTCTATTCGATATGACTACGATTGTGTCGACAGAGGATGTAAGCTTGATTGGTGTTGTTTCAATACATAACATGAGGAAACGAATGAATAACGGTGAGGGAGTGTGTTAATTATGCTATGGTAAGCTGAAGGGCTGTGTGGGTGTGCAAGGTGGCTAATTGTTCACCTTGTAGTATGGAAGAATAACCATCGTTGAATTGTGTTGTTTTAGAAGAGCGAGGGTATAATGGGTAGGGTTGAGCAAGACTTAAACAGCCATATACCATCTATTGATACGTTATCGGTGAGAGTTGTTATGAAAGGTTATGAGCTGGGTTTTCCTTTATTTATTTATCATCCATTATGTGTGTGTGTGTGTGTGTATGTGTGTGTGTGTGTGTGTGTGTGTGTGTGTGTGTGTGTGTGTGTGTGTGTGTGTGTGTGTGTGTGTGTGTGTGTGTGTGTGTGTGTGTGTGTGTGTGTGTCTTATTTTGTAGACTGAGTGCATGGTTACCTAGTTATCTTTGTCACCACCACCACCACCACCACCACCAGTGAGAGAGTGAGAGGGGGGGGGAGAGAGGCCTTGGGAGTACAAAAGTCAGATATTAAAGATAACGGTGATGAGCATCCGTTAATGGATGTCTCCAGAGAGGCCAAAAGATACTGCTTTGTGGTGCTAGTTTTGGCTTGGTGGTGGTAGTGGTGGTGGTCGTTGTGGTGGTGGTGGTGGTGGTAGATAGTATGTAAATAGTAGTAGTAGTAGAAACATGGCATTAATGTGAATAACTGGATAGGAGTGCGAGCAGTGAACGGATATAATAACTCAGCGCTGCATGAGTACACACGTATACAGCGAGACATCGATAGTGTTACATCATGTGGACAATTGTTCTATCGTTAGGGTGCCAGGGTGTTGGTGTTACCGGTAGCTGGGCTGGGCTGGGCTGGGCTGGGCTGATAATGACTGACTGACTGACTGACGGAGAATACAAAGACGTACACACAGGCATATACTCCTACTACACAACACACACTAAACCTGAGCCTGACGTGCCGTACATAGTGACCATTAGGCAAACAAACACTCCATCAGGTTTTGACGCAGGTTATCTTTGGCTACACCTCCACCTCCATCTCCACCTCCACCTCCACTTCCACCTCTACCTCCACCTCTTTCAATGTGTTCAGTACCTCATTGATTTTATGGATTCATTTATTCATTTATTTATTTATTATACCGTTGCTAGCGCAATGAGGGTTCAGACAAATAAATAAAAAATCATCTAAGAAAAAATAAACTTTGCGGTTACTTTAAAAGAAAACATTACTATAAAATGAGTTTCGTTTTTTATTGTTTTATTCTTTCAAGTTGTATCTGTTCGCAGTAAGGCTAAAAAAAAAAATTAAATAAGAACAATATCAGACACAATTTGCTCCAGATTTTATCAAGCAAGGTAGATGTGGGAAGGCAGAAGGCAGCGAACTTATGCCCTCAATACTATATACACATTTGGAACACCTCTCCCCCGCTGCTGCTCTCACCAAGTCAAGGTGAAGTCATAAGTAGCAGGAGGGCAGGGTACAATAGAGCACTACGGAGCTGCTTCCAACACTGCCATGCCAAAAGCTACAACTCAGCGCCAGTCTTACAAAGGAGGAATGTGTAAAGTGCCGGAGAGGACGGAGTGTGTTTATTTGTTTTTGTCGAGAGGGTACAGAATAGGAAGGAAGGAAGGGGTTGAAGCAGGGAAGGTGAAAAATGTATGTGCTGGTCTGAGTAGGAAAGCAATGTGATATAAGGTTATATGACAAGTTGGTTTCTGTTTGTCTGTTCATTGTGAGTTTCTGGCACCATGTGTGTGTGTGTGTGTGTGTGTGTGTGTGTGTGTGTGTGTGTGTGTGTCTGTGTGTGTGGGTGGCTGTGTGTGTGTGTCATCAAGATAATATGAGATGTAATGTTTTAAGAAGAATAATGTCTAGTGTAAATAAGGGGTTAATATATTACTGTTAATTAAGAGAAGTTAGTTATCTGAAGTGTTGTGTCGGGATGATAATATATAAAGAGCACTCAAGACCATTATACTTCCCTTGATCCATCCGAAAATAGAAGAAGAAAAGAAATTAGAAGTATGGCGCGCCTTGGCATCTTTATATATATTTAAGATTAGATTAGGTTATATATGAAGATGCCATAAGTTAGATGAAATTAAGTAAGAGTATTTTTTTCCCTATGTTAATATTTGTCCGTCAAATGACAAAGGAAACCGTAATAATGGGTGAACTCCAATTAAATCGTTGATACACACACACACACACACACACACACACACGCACACACACACACACACACACACACACACACACACACACACACACACACACACACACACACACACACACACACACACACACACACACACACACACACACACACACACACACACACACACACACAGGGGTATTTGGGGAGATAAAATAGTCATATGACACTTCAATAGTAAAAAAAAAAAAAAATTTACACCCACATCTTATATTGCTTTCTATTTATATTCTATTTATATTTTTTTTCCTTATTTACTGTTTTCATATTCAACTTCGTAATAGAATCTAGCCTAACCTAACTACCATCATCACTCCTTTCCTTTTTCCTGCACCATAAAATTAATATCTCTTTGGCTCTGTCTTATCGTGGTGTGCCTCCATATATCGCATTCCCTTCGTTTATTTGTCTCCATTTGTATGAAGAAGTGAAAAAAAGAATATTTGCAACCTTGCATTATTGTCGTCATTCAGCTTGAGTTCATCCTGTTCATCCTTAACCGTGAACGACAAACTCATATGCTTAATCAGATATAAATACAGCAAGCAGGCAAGGGAGAGAGAGGTTGCTTGATTAAGGCGGGGAGGCACAGAGAGAGAGAGAGAGAGAGAGAGAGAGAGAGAGAGAGAGAGAGAGAGAGAGAGAGAGAGAGAGAGAGTGGTGAAATATAGGCCAAGACACGCCACATGCCCAGCTGTCCCTCCTCCCCATGCCATGCTAACTAACTACTCTAGCCTGAAAGTGACTATATATATAATGTATTTGTAGTAACCCAAGTGTAGATAGGTGTAAGTGTGACTGTGTATAGATGTAAGTATACGAAGTAATGAACGTGTGTGTGTGTGTGTGTGTGTGTGTGTGTGTGTGTGAGTGTGTGTGTGTGTGTGTGTGTGTGTGTGTGTGTGTGTGTGTGTGTGTGTGTGTGTGTGTGTGTGTGTGTGTGTGTGTGTGTGTGTGTGTGTGTGTGTGTGCTCATAAACTCCTGCTTTGTGTGTAAGTATAAGTGATGAAAGTACTAACACGTGTATTCTGACTGACTGGTTTTTTATATTTGAATATCTTTGTGTGGCCATTGATTGAGTCGCATTACTGTTTTATATATGTTAGTAACGAAAACCAGCAAGGAAAGTAGGAAAATGCATTGGGGTATTTAGTATGTTTGAAAGAAAACGAGGAAGTTAGGTTAGGGTAGTGTAAGGTAGGGTAGGGTAGTAGGTGCTGCTAATGTTGGGGACGGGAGGAGTGGTAGGGTAGGAAACGGATGTTTGGTGTGGTTTAGGTGTTGTCGTTCGAATTAACAGGCCTCCCTGCTACCACGTAAATTGTATATTCATTTTTTTCCTCTTGTTTTTCTCTCTTTCTGTGTGTATGTGGGTATGTATATGTGTGTGTGTCTGTGTATGTGTATGTATGTGTGTGTGTACTGATCTATTCTTGCTGTATGCATATGTCATGTAATTTTAATTTTACTTGGTTGTAATTTGTGGTGTGTTGGTATGGGTGATGCGTCTCCAGCCTTCTAAACCAGGGGTCATCAAACCTTTTTCACAGCGGGCCGGATAAATGAAAGAATGACGAGCGGGGGGAGGGGGGGCGGGCCGCATATTCATTCTGTTCAATACTTGCAAGCCAGAACGAATGCTCTGGGAAAAAAGACGAACAACTAAGTCTAGCATTCCATGTTAATGATGGGTGAGTGGCGTGCAATGCACAAAAAATAAAGACAACCAACATATTTATTCACTAAAAAGTTATCAAAGAAGGCGACGTTAGCAAAAAGATGACTACATCAGAGCTCGTGTGCACATATCCGAATCTCACAAACTAAGCAGCAAAGAAGGTTAGTGAGATTTGTGAAGCTGACGTTTGGCTTTCAAGATATCAATGTTTGGTTTGAAATTGCTGCATCCAATCAAGAGAATTGCTTTCAAATGTTCATCAGTCAATCTCGTTCGATGTGTTGACTTCACATACTTCATTTTTGAAAATGTTTGCTCACAGACATAAGTTGTTCCAAACACTGATGCCATAAGAGCGGCAAATTTCTTCAATTTTGGAAACTCAAAATCGGATAAACAGCAGTAAAAGATGTATAGAGTCAATTAGATAGAGCAGAAAACGCTTGTTCTTTGGAGCTGTAGTATATCGAAATTGGTTTCTAAACAACCGAGAAAATGTCAACTGTATCATCCTTTTTGCCAAAAATTGACTATTTTCTTAATTTTCTCGAATGCTATTAGAGATATTGGAAAGTTGCACCATCTGATAGACATTTTAAGACTCTACAACTTTGTCTCAATGAATATTTACCTAAGACTAATAATTATGCAGTAAAATGGCGTCAAATGCTTGCAACGTCACGTCATTTTTTTTCTCAAAATAAGGTTTTATCAAATAGCTCGAAATATATGGAGGTTTACGTAAAAGATGTATAGAGTCAATTAGATAGAGCAGAAAATGTACAATAAATATGAAAATTTAAGGCACATAGCGGTCAGGAGGTCACTGCATGCGCGAAGATCTCCTAGTATTCTAAACATAATATTTAAATTTAAATTGTATCACAACATCTCGTATTCCATACATTTTATCAAGCAAATACAAGTACTGTTGGCGGGCCTGATGAACTGACGTCGCGGCCCGTATCGCGACCCAGCTTGGCATTCCTCTCCTCTTCCTCTATAGCTGTACCTACGTCTGTCTGCATTATTTTGGTCGCGTTCCAACGGTCTGTGTTTGTGTGGCCTGTTGTAAAAGTTATAAAGGAACTCCCACTGTTTTCTTAAGACTGACTTTGACGGTGTGTGTAAATGTGTAAATGAACCAGCTGCATCCTTACGATTTACCACCATGCTTGATATTTGGATTCATTAGTAAAGGACGTCTTAATTAAGCCCCCCCACGCTTGTTAATAATGGGTTGGGTCTGGGAAGGTGTAACGTATGGAAAGGTAATGTACTATGTGTATTAGGTATATGTAATCATGTGTATATATAAGCGATAGTTATTCACCTGCATGACTTCCATTACCAGCCTCCATTTCTCCTATTGTCC
>JAXIVD010000864.1:12500-15000 GCA_036785275.1 Cancer borealis
TGCTGCTGCTGCTCCCCTGCGTGCAACTTTCTATAAGCAGATGAAGATAGATAACACACTGCAACACGTCCTTATTTCACTCTAAAAGCCTTGAATCCAGTCATGAACACGCTGCACCGGTGTGTGTGTGTGTGTGTGTGTGTGTGTGTGTGTGTGTGTGTGTGTGTGTGTGTGTGTGTGTGTGTGTGTGTGTGTGTGTGTGTGTGTGTGTGTGTGTGCGATCCTTACACTTATTATAATTATTATAATATTATCATGATAATAACAATAATAATAATAACAATAATAATAATAATAATAACAGTAATAATAATCATGATGGTAATTGTAATGCTAATGATAATGATAACAATAATGCACAAAGCAGAGGGCAACGCAAAAATAACTCATTGTCAGATAATCACGTTTGCAAGGATGAAGGCATAGAAGTACGTATGAGAAAAAAAGAGGAGCTGGAGGAGGAGGAGGAGGAGGAGGAGGAGGAGGAGAAGAAAGAGTAGGCTATGCTGCTGGAGGAGGGAGAGAGAAGGAAGAGAGGGGGAGAAGAGGAGGGTGACAGGGATGGCGTAACAGTGATTCTCCGAAGAGAGAGAGACAAGTCTTGCATCAGGCGGAAAGATGGAGAAAGTCTGTGGTGGCGATGGTGGTAGTTAAGGTGGTGGTGGTGGTGGTAACGAGCGGTCTGTCTGAGCAGTGGTTCGTCACGGATGTAACCACTGTCGATGAGGTAATTCAGCCTATGTGTGTGTGTGTGTGTGTGTGTGTGTGTGTGTGTGTGTGTGTGTGTGTGTGTGTGTGTGTGTGTGTGTGTGTGTGTGTGTATGTGTGTGTGTGTGTGTGTGTGTGTGAGTGTGTGTTCTGCTAGCTAGGTTTTTAAGAATGCTAGTCAGGTACAATGTTATAGGGTACACAGGCTCATTCCAAGCAACAACTTTTAACATCTCCTTGTAAAGTATTTTAACGTGGTAATAAATGTCTTGGAGGCAATTTAAAGTGCTAAAGACTCGCTTCAAGTTATTCACGGTCATCAGGTATATCACCTGTTAGACACACGACCAAGCACACACTACACTTTTAGAACATAAATACGTAAACACATCGGGAGAGTGTAAAATTAACCAGGACTTGAAATGGTGAAACATTATTTTAACTGCTTAATTATTACACTGTAGGCGTTCAAAACTTCAAATGTTTTCCCACGGACTGCTTTTGCCAGAGTATTAGACACATCTAGCCTTAATATTCGTAACAGAAAATCCACAACATCAAGAGACTATGAGTTTAATCAATTGCGAGGAGGCTCACCCCGTGCATGGCGGTGAAATCACTTCCATCCAGCACGGGATTGCAGCTGTTACTTCTCTGCCACTCAGGGCTGATTGGCTCTGCTGTGGATTCGTATATAGATTTATGCGAGTCTATACAATGCATACTCGTACATTTTTCTAACATGCAGCAAAGGTGCTGATCATTGAGTTGTCTGGGTTCCTACCTTCCTGCAATAGCTAACATGAATTATTGTCTACGACTATGCCGAAAAAATATTTCCCATTTCCCTTGATCAATTACGTAACGGCAACAGCAGTGTGACAGATTAATGGTTGTGCATATTTAAATCAACTTTTGTTCATCATGAAACGTTAATGAATTATGGAAGAAGAAGCACGGCTGCCATGTTGGTTCTTATCAGCGCTTAATTGGTTAGGTATACAAGCCCATGGATGTCTGGTAAGTTATACTTTGTGTTAGATTTATCTTTCAAATATCCTTGATAAATAAATAACCTTATCCAAGTCATCCCCATCGGCTGCCCAGCTATTCTAGACCAACCCACCAAATTACAGTATTCCTAATGCAATGCAAATATTGTGAAACGATAAATTGATTGAAAGGAGGTAAAGTAGTGATGAGAGATCTGCGCCCGGGAACAGAACCCTTGACAGTCAACTCAGCGTACCAACACTTACCAATCAGACCGTAATGATCACCAAGGTCCAAGTGGAGTTTGGTTGACGTTGACTGTCACGTCACTACACGGTTTTTCCTCTTCTTTTTTAGGTAAATTTCTAGTGTTTCTAAGTTTATCTTTAACACAACAGACTAACTTCCATTTTCTCTAATTTTCTACTAGTTGCACTTTTTCTTTCAGGCCACGATACAAGATAACCAGTGATAGCAACACATACTACCGTACAACCTTCACCACTGCTCACAACTGTAATGTAGATACAGTGAGACATTGATCTAAAGGAGGTATGATAGCCATGAGAGATACGCCCTGAGATCGAGCCTCTGATGGTACATTGAGCGTACCAACACTTTACTCGTTACACCAAGGTTTAAGTGGAGTTTACTCGACGATTACTGTCCTGTCACGACACCCAAACATTTCCACTCCAGTATACACGCTGATACTGATGCGGTACACTTTTGATTGCCAGTCATGTGGTTACGAAACATTGTGGCTGTGTAGCATCATGCCGCCTCTCCTTAACACACA
>JAXIVD010000864.1:17500-47500 GCA_036785275.1 Cancer borealis
TGCCGCCGCCGAGGAGGCTTCCGGCTGCGGGAGGCACCTCTACGGGGAGTCCCTTTGGCGGGGTGAGATAGTGCGGGGCGGAGAGGGTGAGGAGTGGAGGAAGTACAGTGATGGGCAGCATGAGTACAACACGTTATGGTGCGTGATGTCATGCACCTCTTACAGGAAAAACAGAGTTAATTTTGAAGGTGACTTTCGCTCAAAGTGCTGAAGAATAAAAAAGAAAAAAACAACTGATAGTAACCGCTTCCACCTGAGCTCACACACCTGCAAAACACGAATTCACAAACATTTACATCTATGGGCAGTGCACTAATGGCTCATTTCATCCCCCTCCACCTCCTTTTTATCTTCATTTTGATGCTGACAGTTCTGTTATTCTGAACCCATTAAGTATAATAAAAAAAGCTTTTCTCATTATCCAACACGCGTAGCGGCAGTCTTCCTTTTTTACCTCGTCATAATGGTATTCACAGTCCGGTGAGGGTAAAAAAGTAACACAACACAACTCAATACTGATGCTGCAAAACTTTATATAAAATCAATAACAACCTAAATCCATAACAACATATAATAAGATAACAAAACTATAAACTCCTCTATTTTTTCAACACAATGTCGTCTTGAGGTAACCTGCCTTCTGTACCTCCCCTTTCTCCTTCCCTCCCTTCTTCCCTATCTTCCTACCATCCATTCTGTCAGCCAGCTACACAGCACCCAATCAAGTGAATGTGAAGGGAAAAGAGAAGGGAGTTGTTAAATGATCATAGGAGCGAGGGTGGAGAGGGAAAAGACAGTGCGGAAGGAGGTGCAGGAGAAGAGAAGAGGAGGAGTACTTGAGGGACTGGAAGGGAAGAAGGAGGTATTGGAGGTAGTGGAGTGAAAGAGGGAGGTACTGGAGAGAAAGAGAGAGGTACTTGAGGGACTGGAGGAAAAGACGGAGGTAATGGAGGGACTGGAAGAGAAGAGAGTGGGACTGGAGGAGAGGAGGGAGGTACTAGAGAGACTGGAAGGGAAGGGGGAGATACTAGAGGGAAGAAGGGAAAGAGGCAGGAACTGAAATAACTATAGGGGAAGGAAGGAGAAGGTAGAGGGAATGTAAAGGTGGCTGGTACGAGGTGGAGGAGTAGCATGATGGAGCATTAAAGGGGGTGGAGAGGGAGCCTCTGAGTGCGCATTGCACGGCTCTCGTCGGGGCTAACACATACCCGCCAGAAGAGCAGCGTTACCATCACCAACAATCCACTTAGCAGGCACTTCATCGTCGTCTTGAGCACGTACATACCCTCCCCGGCACCCCACATGGCATTCACTGCCTTCTTTAAGACGCCGGCGAAGGTGTGGAAATCCTCACCGCCCCGCACATAGCGAGCCCGGTAGACGAGATAGGAGATGAGAACAAGGAGGGCGAGGAGGGGCGCCGCTATGGCCGTGGCTCGGTACATGCCACTGCGGATGGTTCTCATTGAGATGTGGATGGTTTGACTGTAGTGTTGCTTGAAAAGGATGAAGCTGACCAAGTAAAGTATCACTTCAATACTTAGCAGCTGCCAGCACCTGGCTTTCAGCTCCAGGACACGAGCCAGCGTTATTTGCCGCACACTGATTTTATACTCAGGGTCCCATTTCACATTAGGCACGATCCCCTCCCTGCCACCACGCAGCTCACTCCCCTGATTAGCACGTCTTCCTTGATTGTTGTGTTTGTCATCGTACTTTTCAGGGTTGAACCTCATTTTAAAGGAAACATAATACCTGCTTACCTCCTTGTATAACTCGAAGCTAGAGGTGAAGTGTAGATAGACGGCAATGGCATGTAAAGCGAGGATTGTCATGTGGACGACTGTGGCCAGCGTAATGCAACGTCTCAACACCTCGCCCCAGTCGGTAATTTGCAGGCCAATGTTCTCAGACCACATTACAAAGACGTGCACCAAGAGGAACACCGGCAGGAGGA
The DNA here is from genome assembly GCA_036785275.1 of Cancer borealis. Lineage (NCBI taxonomy): Eukaryota > Metazoa > Arthropoda > Malacostraca > Decapoda > Cancridae > Cancer > Cancer borealis. Next base: position 19,458 of record JAXIVD010000864.1, read on the forward strand.
CACTCACAACGATATTGGGTCGCAGGTCCACGGCCACCACAACGTACGAGGACCACCATCGCGAAGGAGGGTTGCCGTCCTCGCCACCAAACTGTATCGGGTTCTCGAAGATGATGGTAATGGCAGTAGGGGTAGCGGTGCCGGGATGGGCCGCCAATAAGGTCAGCAGCAGGGTCATGGTGAGGTTGTCTACCCACAAGTGTTGTTGCAGGTCCTCCAACATCCTGAGACAGTCATTCAACACTTCCTGAGGAGCGATGCCCAAGTTATATGGTTCGGGTATAATAAGAGACATGTTTCCAACACCAGTGTAACCTTGCTGGTCTCCCAGGTACACATTATAGCCTTCTGGTGGATAGGAGCACCAACGACCATTCACCTGTGCCACCTGCCGAACTTGGAAGTAGTGCCACGCGGAGGGCACCTCGGTGCTGTTAGGGACTGTCAGCGGCCATTTGTCTAAGCGAGAATAATCACAGTCCGGAAAAAAGCTTCGTGTCTCATTCTGGGCCAGCCTGAACTGACGCAGGGACACCACGCCCTTGAGGGTACCATTGTGAGTAACGTTCTGGTTGAGCACGGCCGAAGTAACTAGTTGTGTGATTACTTCCCACAGCTGGTGAGTGTCAAGGCCGTCTGGATGGGGCGGTATAAAAGCCAAATAATAATTGACCAGGCCCTCCTTGAGATAGACAAATGTCTGTGTGTCCTCCCAATACATCATGGTCACCAGCAGTAGACTGAGGCACAGGAGGCTGCCCAAGTGCATCATCCGCGCTATCTTCATCCCCTTCCATAGTCCTGACTGGATGCTGTACCTGGTGGGCAAGCGGCGCGCCAGGAGTGGAGGCAGACGCTCCACCAAGCCCGCCATCATGGCTCTGAAAGAACAGTAGAAAACCAGGATAGACAGGCAACACCTCCACGCAGGGAGTAAGACAGTGACGGGATAGACAGACAAAAAGACAGACACGCAAGAAGCTTGACATTGACGAGAAAGACAGAAAGACTCAGGAATTAGGATAGTGACGGGATAGGCAGAGACAGACAGAAACACACACACACACACACACACACACACACACACACACACACACACACACACACACACACACACACACACACACACACATACACACACACACACACACACACACACACACACACACACACACACACACACACACACACACACACACACACACACACACACACACACACACCATGGAGGGACCTCAGGAACTAATCAATCAAAAATTAAAAACTCTATCATCTGGAGAAACCGAAAACAAAGCAACACTTCACCCGTGAATATAATTTAATAGTCTAATTAACCTGATTTAAGAGTTTGCCTTTACAAATCTGAAATACCAATGCCACATGGGTAGCTGAAAGAGGGAGTTCCTGTCTTAGTAGTAAGAAGCCTGTGACCCACAGACAAAGTGGCGTCGCGGGGAATGTTGTGCTTGTTTTTTTTTTTCCAGGTCGCAAGGTGGTTCCCTCCCAGTTCTTCCTCTGGGATTTTCAGTATTTCTTACGAAGAGCTAGAAATACTCTTGAGTCACAAACATCAGTAAAAATCGACCAACAAGAATATCTATAGTGTACACTTTTCGAAAAATGTGAAATGTAGTTCTTTATAAGATACGTTCCTGATGCAAACACTAAATTGAAAGTTAACTATGCCACCTTGCCTTCAGCGTTTGCATTCACTGTGATTGATTCACAAAGAAAAAATCAAGGAAGAAAATAGTGGTGCACCCAGCACCCAATGACCCCGTGACCTCGTAACCTCAGTAGCAGAGTCCTTCTTTAGTATGGCTCTGCTCAGTAGTAGAGAACAGCACGCCACAAGTGTTTCACTATAATTTCTAAATTACATGTTTTGCTATGAATGGTGCATAATTTTCATATGTCAGATAAAGACAAGAAATTGAATTTAGATGCAGTAATATGATTATTGGTCAGATTCATTTATTTTTCAGCAAATCCTGGCTATCATATCCATGTCCTCTTTTTCTGCTACATGCTGTTAATTTTTTTTTCTGCCGACACGTCGCTGGAGACCAACGCGTAGTTCAACAGATATCCTCGTTATAGGCTAACAGGTTTCCTAGTATCAGTTCTTCCAAGACGAGTAGTTCATACAATGGCTACTCTAGCAACTTCAACCTTTTAATACTCTTACAACCAAAATATAATCAATTTATAAAGATATCTACGTACACTACATCCCCAATGGTCATGACACAGAAACACAAACATGATTATAGTCTGAATCCATGATACAGGCGACTTTTGTTCCTGAAACGTGACTGTGGCTACAGCCGCTCTTGTCATGTCGGATTTATGTAAGTACTAAGTTATTTATCAATTCATCTTTTGATTGTTTGCTTGTTAGATTGTTTCTCTCTTTCTTTCTCTGATTAGTTAGTTGCAGTTGGGTAGCCAGTCAATCAGTTTGTGAATGAGTGAGTGAGTGAATTTGTTTACGGAAAAGGAGATACGTTAATAAGTTCGAATAACTTTATAATAGGAGAAACATTTAATGCTACTCCACAGAGATAATTAACATAAAGATAAGCCAGACCCTATTATCGGTATCTCTCTCTCTCTCTCTCTCTCTCTCTCTCTCTCTCTCTCTCTCTCTCTCTCTCTCTCTCTCTCTCTCTCTCTCTCTCTCTCTCTCTCTCTCTCTCTCTCTCTCTCTCTCTCACTTTATAACTGTATTTGGTTTGATCTGTGGAAAAGAAAGACAACCCAGAGCAGGAAGGACAAGCAAGTACACACAACAGGTATCTCCTCACCTTTTGTTATCAGCGGATGGAAGCTACGGTACTTCACTGTGCTTGTCTCATGCCATTAAAACACCAACTCTTCGGTGCCTATGACCCAGACGATGTGCTGTGCATCACTCCACAACACGAATCTATTGTGCAGTGATGTAAATGCTGGTCCTGCTGCCGTTATTATGATTGCTGTTGTTGCTGTTATTGCTGCCATCATTGTCGTTATTATTATTACTATCATTATTATCATAATTATCATTATAATCATAAATATCACTACTATCTTATTATTATCATCGTTATTATTATCATTATTAATATCATTATTATTATTATTATTATTACTATTATTATTATTATCATAAATGTTATCACAAACATTCGTATAATTATAATTATTGTTGTTGTTGTTGTTATTGTTGTCTTTATTATGCAATATCCTCGCATAGCAATATGCGTAGACGAGTTGGTGATAGCTTCAAAGTCAGCGTCGCTTCTGTGACTGAACAAAATAGATAACAAGTTGGTAAATAATCTATTTATGAATTGTTCATACAGAACTTGTTGTGTAATAGGATGTATGCTTACTTTTTTTTTCATTCTTCACATAATACATGATGCGCTTGTTCATTGTGCAATAAGAAGTATTAGGGCCGATTGTTTTGATTGTGGAAGGGGATAGCGTGACGGTGATAGCATATGTTATCTATTTGATTTGTGGCAGCAAAAAGGTTACGTGGACACTCTCCGGTTGTTTAAAGGCATTTGTCATTAACATAGGAACCTCTGATAAATTAGTTGTGGTCTCTGAGAGAATAAAAATATAGATGTATATGTATTAGAACTTACGAAACAAAAGTCTAGTTTAAAGTTAGCGGCAGCTATACTTCGGCACTAATATAGTTTTCTGAGTTACCTGCTTGCAGATGTTGTTGAATTCCACTTGTATTGAATTATAGTACGACATTCTATCAGATATAAGTAGCTGGAAGTTGCATGATGTGGCAGCTTTAGGTAAGTAATATTCTTTCCAGATGCGCTGCGGGACTGTTCACGAACGCATTTTCAGCCTATATTTACCACACTCTAGTGTACGAGTCCCTCAGAACCATCTATGATGATAGTAATTATTATACAAATCTTTATTAACAATTCATACCAACGCTGAAAGGAAAGGAGGCGAAACAAACAAAGAAGGTTTAAAGTTTCTAGGGTGGGGACGCTCGGCGCTCTTCAGGTGTGTGAGTCAGCCATATTTGGAGTCAGCGGGTGTGTAGTGCGCGCGCTTTCTCTCGCCCTCTGCTGCCTCGCCCCGGCAACACACGTGTGAGTCCACCTACTCCCCAATCCATTTTCTTCCTCTGAGAGTCCCTTGTGTGAGTGTTGAAGGGCTGGCCAGGCATGGTGAGACAGGCTGGTAGGGTACAGGTCAACCCTCGTTTACAATATCACCGTCAGTTTTTACTTGGATGGAAATTTCAATGGTTTAAAAACATCCGTGACCACAATGACAATACGTCTGGCCGGCGCCATGTTGCGTCTTTTTGGCCACTTTTCAGGGGAACTGCTTACTTGTGACGGGTCTGTGGTGCATTAACATGTTTTTGTGATCATTATTAAGGATGGTTTTGGAGTGGTAGCTCAGTTTTAATGGCTTGTTTTTGGCGGGGTGCTGGTGTGGGTACGATATCCTCTCCGTGCACCTCAACTCTAGCAAATTGCACGCGATTGCCGGGCGCACGAACTTGAAAATATTCCTGATAGATTAGGTGAAGTAGGTTGTAAAAGCCCCATGGTGTTTCTGAAGTGACGGCGGGGTTGTTATGGGTGAGGTGATAGTCAGTGGGGGTGCGGGCGGCCGTGCTGAGGCCAGTGGGGGGCCTCATGTCAGCTGGCCTCACTTCCCTTTGTGCAGCACGTTGGTGGAGCTATTTTTGCTGAGGTTAACCTGACAAGGTAGTGTGTGCATTCTCCGAGGTCATCTCCTTGGGATATCAACGTGAAAGTGTATTAGACAACGTGGGACAGGTGCGAGGGTGATGAAATGGCTAGATTTTAGGTATAAGAGACGGTGAGGTGGCCCCCAGGTTATTGACATTAGCAGGGGCTTTGATGGCAGGTGAAATTTGCCGAGTGGCGTGGAAGTGTGTATTTCGTGTATTCCCTTCCGTGACCCCTATTTCTATGTGTTAATCCCTTGTGTAACCTGAAAATTGTTGAAGTTGTGGGAGTGGGATTGATTCTAGTGGTAACCTATTTTCCTTTACTAATCTTGTCCATGTTTATTTTTAAGTCCTTCAAGTGTTGATTTCTTAGTGTAATGCTTGTCAGTGGTATGGTAGATTGTCACATGCTGTGGTAGAAAAATTAGGTGCTACAGTAGTTTGCCTTTATCTCTTCCATTTCTCCAGCTGTTTTCAGTAGTGTTAATGTTTCTGTGATTATTCTTCATTTATTTCTGGATGAGCAGTTTTTTGTTGTATTTTTTACACTAAGCAAGGGACATGCTTCGAGAGCAAGGTGAAACTACTAATATCTCCGTTCTGGGTTTCTCGCCAAGCATTTTTCAATTAAATTCATCACTCATACTGTTTAATAGTGTCCATGGGGGAGTGTCAAGGAGCTTTCATTCACTTAAGTAACTCTTTATTTTCAAGTGTCACAATCATGTCTAGTGGAATTTTTGGTTGATATTCCATTGTAATTTTTGCAATATATATATATATATATATATATATATATATATATATATATATATATATATATATATATATATAATTTATTTATTTATATATATGTATGTATATTTGCAACGTCATTAGAAAATTTATTATTGATATAGTTTTCTTCCAGTAAAGTGTTACGCTTACTATTTCATAATTGCATAATTGGTTTATATATTTTTATATCCCCTTGTATGATCAAGATTTAAATTCAATTGGTGGTATGAAGTTCAACATGTAGATATTCAGCTAGTTCATTGAATTTATTGATTCAGTAAGAGAAAATGAGAAGTTGGAAATTTAAAGGTTAAATTTGTTTATGGAAGATGAGAGATAGTTGCTTTCTGTAGGCTGCCTGGTCTTTATTGTACAGGGTTACTGTGACCTGTAACTAACTCAATAAAAGACTGGTCCAAACCTCATTTGATATCCGCATCAGTTAGCTTAGTTGTGAAATGTGATGGAGTTCTTACTATGCTTAATTATTCGGTAACTCTGTCTAGGTTTGCGAGGCATCTACATGTTTTTGTTATACTTTAGAATAGCACATAAAGTAAGAATCTTTATAAAAAACCCTCCTTTATTTTCGGAACTGGCATTTTTTTATCAAAATCTAATATCACTTAACCTAACCTTGTAGCAAGCACAGTTTACACGGCACGAAAGTATAAGCGAGCAAATAAAGTAAAATGTGAAACATTAAGTAAATCTGCATAACTACTGCACTAAACTAAGCTGTTTAATGTTTTAGTATTGCATAAAATACATACATACTGTACTGAACATCTGTGAAGGTTTCAGTGTGTGGCTAACTTTATGAAACCCACAATAATTATAGGTAATAGGACCATCACTTTTAGACGGTCTTAACTACGGACTGCTCTATTTGAAATCAATCAAACCAAGCCTTATGTAATCTAACCTGACTTATTGTAGCATATCGTAACTTAGGCTATGATAAGTTAGGTTAGGTTACAAAAGGATCGGTTTGATTAATTTCTAATAGACCTGTCCAGACTTGGGACCTTGTCACGGATAAAATACTATAGATTGATGTTCTTGGCTTGCACATATGGAGGACAATTAGCATTATTTAATTTATCCTGCCATGAGATTAATTTATGTCTGGCAGTCAGTAAGATTATGCAAGATATTGGTGAACCACATTACAGTACTGTAAACTATAGATATTACTGTAGACTGCATGATATAGTAGTATTTTATTTGCAATGGTTTTTGTTTTTCCTTTTGCATTGTAAATAAAGTGGAAATTATTGTTAGTTTAGCTGAATCTGTGTGGTGTGTTTTGAGTGAGCATTGCCAAGTTAAAGTAAAATTATTTGATCACGTTAAGAGATATGTCAGTTGGATGAATGGTGTAGAGTGTGAGAAGACTCAATATGCAAGGATGAATGCTAGAAAACGAACATCTTTATTGTGGTTATCCCCTGACAGGCTGTTGGGAATCATGCATTATAAAGGTATCATAGCTTATTAGTATGTAGGTGAATACTCAGGTGGGATCAGCTTTTCAGTATGAATTGGTGAAATTGTAACTATGCTGTGGACTCATTCATTATTTTTTCATTATATTTAGGGAGTTATGATTTTATCACTTCATAAAACTCAATTAGTTTTTCGGCTGCACTTGTATTAGTATGTAAATTTCTTACATTAGTAGTATTGAATTACTATTTCTTGTCTCCATCATCCCTAATGAATTCTTGTGTTACAGACCTGCCCACCAACACCACCATGTCGGAGGAGCTGCAAACAGATTTTGAGGGTGGTGATGCAGGTGCATCCAAGGTGTATCCAGCTCAATGCTCCTCCCTTCGTAAAAATGGTCACGTTGTGATCAAGGTGAGTCTGAGGTGCTGCTCTTTGGTTGGGTTCCTGCAGTATCGGCATGCAGGAAAAAGGTGCCTGGGTCTCAAATTGTCCAGCTGAATGACAGGGGTCCATCTTTCATGCTTGGTGTGGATCTTTTCCATGTCTCCTTCTCCTTCCCCTGAGTGTTTGTCATTTCAGTATAAGTGCTTACCTTGTTATTACATTAATTTTTATTATTTAAAATACATCAGTAAATATATGATTTTTAATTGATTTAACAATTAATATAAATGACTATACAGGATCAAAGGCTTAAAAAGTACGTTGCTAAGTTTTGATCTTGGAGATACCAATGGAGCTATCACATAGATTTAATAATAATTATATATTTATGAAATGTCCTAAGATTGTATGGCATAAATGGTGTGAAAAGTTTCTATGTGAATAGTAGAGCATGTGTTAGAAGGAAAAAAAGTGTCAGTAAATGTTAGAGAAAGATAATGTCAGGGATGATTGATATCACCGTGTTTATTCAATATTTATATGGATGGTGTAGTATGGGAGGTAAATGCAAGAATATTAGGTAGAGCTCTCAACTTGGTGAATGCCGATGATAGAGATTAGTGTCTCGATCCGCTACTGTTTGCAGATGATATTGTGTTGGATTCAGAGGAGAAATTGTGTCACCCGGTGGAGGAGTTTGGACGAGTATGTGTAAGAAGGAAATTAAAAGTGAATGAGGTTAAGAATAAAATAATGAAATGTAGTAAGGATCAGAAATTAATGATCTGAGAGGATCATGCATTGTGACAAGACAGTTTGCTGAAAGAGGGGGAGGAATTGTATGGATAGAGATAGGTGGAGGCTCTTCTGCTGTGGCCATCCCCTTGAGGAACATTCCTGAAGGAAACTAGGCATCATATACTGGATTAAAGTAGAATGTTTTCTTGCTTAACTTTACCTTCTGTTTTTCAGAGCCGTGCCTGCAAAATTGTGGAGATGTCAACCTCCAAGACTGGCAAACACGGCCATGCCAAAGTTCATCTGGTTGGTATTGACCTGTTCAGCGGTAAGAAATATGAAGATATCTGTCCCTCCACTCACAACATGGACGTACCTGTGGTGAAGCGCGCTGATTATCAGGTGGGTTTGGGGCAAAAGTGGGTATATAATAAGAGATAGTTGTAGGGGAGGAATAATAATAAAGGGTTTGTCTTTAGAGTGTATTGTTCTCTTGTTGGATGGTGCAGGATAACAAGTAATGATTTCAACAATGGAGGATGCATGTCAATGTCCTAACATTATAATTGCCAAGGTCAAAGTTCCAAAAGCAGCCTGTTAGAACCCAGACATTCCTAGCACTCCTTGCTCTGGAGTATATCTGATTGTTGCCGTGGCCAGTTGTTCCATCACTGCTGGAAACTTGGGATGATGACACATATAGTGGTCATATTGGGGAGTAAAACCGATACCATCCCACACTGGATTCTTGCATATTGGCGGGAGAACACTTTAGTTTCATTTCTTACACTGGACCTTCCTTGTTGAGTTGCACCTTTTTAGTTTCACTCCACTGATCATTGAAATATTGAACCTTCCCACCAAGTTGAGGTGGTGTTCCGCTCTTTCACAAATGCATATACACAGGCTGCAGTCAAGTGCACTTACTTTTTTTATGTCTACATTGTAAGATTATTTGCACTCTTAGACCTCTTTCTTGCTTTTGTTAAGTTTGAAAGACAAAAAAGAGTGCAAGAGTAACTGTGAATTCCAAGGTTGTTAGCATTGCTTGTATTCAACCATTTCACCTCACATACACAATGAGAGAATTTTCATGTAATTTATTAATGCAACAATGTGTCACATGCATCTACTGATGCCTTCACCTCTTCCTCCTGCCAAATCTTTAAGATTTCAGATACTTCAGCCAGAAAAGTGTGATGTGTTTTACTAAAAATAAATTCCCATTTACAGCTGATTGACATTTCGGATGATGGCTTCCTGTCCCTAATGATGGAGTCGGGAGAATTGCGTGACGACATTAAAATTCCAGAAGGTGATATAGGCACAGAAATTAAGAACAAGTTTGAGAATGGTGAAGACCTCTTGGTAAGTCGACTCTTGTACTGTCATGGGTAGTGTTTTTAATTTGTAGTGATTATCTAGAGCAGTGGTTTCCAACCCTATGGTCGCGACCCAAATGAGGGTCGCAAGGGTTTTTCTGAGGGTTGTCGTAGGGTCTTAAAAAAAAAAAAAAAAGTACTTCACAGGTAGTCACATTTTGATTTTGACTAATGTAGCTGGTTGAGCTCAGTAGGACAGCATAAAGAGTCTGTGTTAGTAATATAAACCTATATAAATAGAATAATGTAAGCTCATAAACATTTGCAAGTACAGTGGAACCTTGACTTACGAGTTTAATTCGTTCCATGACCGAACTCGTAACTCAATTTGCTCGTATATCAAATAAATTTTCCCCATTGAAATTAATTGAAATGTCATTAATCCGTTCCAGCCCCCAAAATACCATCCTATTTTTTGTTACATGTTTTTAAATAAGAAAAATGTATTTATAAATAACAAATGTTGTATAAAAACATAATAAAAGAGAATGTAAAGCAAATCAGCATAAATGGCTCGTGCCTTCTCGCAGGTGATACCCTCCGTCACGGTATCTCCCTCAAGCTCCTTCTCGCTCACCCATATCAATAGCAGATTCTCCATCTTTTCATGGACAGAGGTCCGGAGCTTAGAAATTAATTTAACGCCCTTGGCTGGTGTTATAGCCTTTATCGACTCCTCCTGCTTCAATATGGTACATATCGTAGAAGTACTGCACTCGTATTGCCTCGCCAAGTCGATTACTCGCACACCTTGCTCGTGTTTTTCTATGATTTCACGCTTTATTTCGATAGACATCATCCTTTTCTTCTTTGCACCGCTGTCCTTTCCTTTCACTTTCTTAGGACCCATGGTTACAAACAAGAAGTTTGGTAAAATAAATGCAGAAAAGCACAGAACGCGAGCACAACAGAGATCCTTACGCGGCGAGGTAAACACAAGCAGAGAACGAATTTTGCACGGGAAAGCTGGGCGGGCATATGGCTGCGTTTACTAAGACAATACTGCACGCTCCGTATTGCTCGGTGATAAGATTAGAGATTTGTAATGTTTCGTTTAATTATAATAAATAAGCATTTCATGGTAACAAACTATAATTTTTTATATGTTGGCACTAAGCTCCTGTAGGTTTGTTACTGTAGCGGGCAGCATTGTCTAGTGAACGCAGCCCTGACGCTGACTCGTACCTCAAATTTTGGCTCGCAATTCAGAGCAAAAAATCGACCGAGTGACGGCTCGTGTCTCAAAAAACTTGTATGTTGGGGCACTCGTAAGTCAAGGTACCACTGTATAACTAACATGAAAATGGTTAGATTTAATACTACGTGTTCACACATTTAGGGTTGATAGCCTAGTTTAACGCTGTATTTAGGGTCGCAACCAAAAAAAAGTTGGGAAACACTGATCTAGAATAACCTAATTAATGCACTCATCAGTTGTGCAGCTTCAACACAGATCCTAATTTGCTTGAGCTGCTTTGGCTCAATCATCATATGTTTGTGTTTTAATTATCAACAGGTGCTGGCATTTTTATTTTTTAATTTCCATATATGATGAGAAAGGTTTGATTTCATAGGAACACTAATAGTTATTTTTTTATTTGCTTTATTTTCTTGTCTGATGATCTGTTCCCACATCTACCATCCACCCCCGATCTGACTATGGGAACACTGTTTTCATTCCCTACAATGAATAACTTCAAAATATTCCCTCCATCTCTCCATTTTGTTTCCCTTTGCCCACCAGCATCTTACCATCCGTCTTCTCTCACTCACTGAAATAGGTTCTTGATTTGTCTGCCTCCTATTCAAACTTCAAAAAATCCTCATCCACTCTGCTTTCCTCAACTACTTCCTTTGTCTTGCTTTTTTTCTTATTACTACTATTTTTCTTTTGTCCAAAACTCATCTCGTGAATTGCTACAATCTACTGCATATGGACTCGCATACACATCATCATTAGCAGCCTTTTGAGTCCACTGCAGGACAAAAGCCTCCCCCAGCCTTCTCCATTCATTATTATCAGTTGTCTGTATATTCCAGGTTACTCCCGCAAAACTTCCTATCTTATCTTTCCATCTAGTTACCTGTCTGACCTGCCTTCTTTTACCATCCCTGGGTTGCCATTCTGTTACTCTTACAGTCCACCTATTATTTGGTCGTCACATGATGTGTCTTGCCCATGTCCACTATTATCTTTTGTGGTCAAGATGTCTTCAACTTTGGTATAAGATTATTTAGATATAATCCGTTTATTTGAATTCCTGATTTACCAATCCAAGTTCTTAAAAACTTCCTCTAAAACTGCCGTGAACAATTTAGAAGAAATAGTGTCACCTTGTCTGAGCCCTTTCTGTATATATTGGTATTTTATCACTGATCTTATGCAACTTTTTAGTGGCAGTGCTTCCTTATAGATGTCTTTTGATATCTTGGCATATATTTTCCCTACCCCCTGTCCTTTCACAAATACATATACACAGATTGCAGTCAAGTGCCCATGCACTTACTTTTTTTTTATGTCTACATTGTAAGATTATTTGCACTCTTAAACCTCTTTCTTGCTTTTGTTAAGTTTGAAAGACAAAAAAGATTGCAAGAGTAACTGTGAATTCCAAGGTTGTTAGCATTGCTTGTTTTCAACCATTTCACCTCACATACACAATGAGAGGGAGGGAGAATTTTTATGTAATTTATTCACGCGACAATGAGTGTGGCAGGGATGTGCCGATGCCTTCACCCCTCAAAAAATTATACTGATATCAGAGCCAGTACCAATACTTTCCCCATACATATTTGATTTCATGTTAGTTGGATGAATACATTTTTTGCACTAAGTGTTGCATGATATTCAATTGGATAAATGATGATGCCACAATATGATCCTGTTTATGAGACCGCACACACCACACACATACACGCATGCCACGAACACGCACACACAGCTAGGGCGTTGTTTAGAAATACTAGAGGGCATGAATATTATAAGTGTTATAATATGTAGACGTGCAATTTTCCTCTAGAGGCCTAGGGGATGAGTGAGATGAGGGTATGTGTATGGGCATGGGTGTATGTATGCCATGTCTTTAGATGGATAACTGCCTGCTATATAAATAGATAGATAGAGGTTTTTGTCCCTTGCAAATATTTGCTTCTTTATTTCCAGCTGACAGTTCTAGCTGCTATGGGCCAGGAAATGGTTGTTGCCACAAAGCCAAATATGAAATAAATTACTCCTTCCAGCTGAAACTACTACAACCATCATCACCACCACCACCATTGCCATCTTCATAACCAACCATTATCGCGTTAAAAATATTTTTTTTCATATTAGACCAATCCTGTGACAGTTATCTTGTTTAATATCTGTGATCACATTCAACAATGGGGTTCAGGGTGCCCATAAGTGATTTCGTGATTGATGAAGCCCAAGTTTGACTGTTCAATTACAACCTTACCACCAGGTTGCCTTTCCCTCATGCTTAAAAGCTTATTAATGGCTCAGGGAAAGAGAAGAGTCACCATCTAGTAGCTCCTCCCAGTGTGTTGTTTGTTTTGAAGATTCACAACCACTTAAAGTGTGTGGTCTTGTAGTGGAGGACAACCCCAGTGTGAGCTGAAATATTACCTATGTGGGTTGGTTTCTTAATCTGTGACCAAATGAGGAATAAATGGTGTGTTGTTTATATGGCGTTTGATTGTTCAAATAATCCAAGCTTCAATGCAGGAGAGCCTATTCCTTTTTTACTATTATCATAGGATATGGGCCCATTATATGGGTTGGAGGAAAGCTTTTATCTAACTTGTTTTTGTACTTCTTTGTGCATAATTAATATGCTAACTGTTAGAATAAATTTACAACCATTCCAGTGTTATGAAGTTCTTTCATTCAGATATCCCCAGAACTCATATGGTTGGAGAGTTGATAATTTTTATTTGATCTGTTAGATCCTTTAGTTAGCTTGATTATGGGGATTTATCAGTGAATCGGAGCATTAGCAGGTATATCTGCTGCTAGCAAATTAGTTTTATATCTTGTTTCACTGTAGGAGGATGGTATTGTTTTGATAAACTACAGGTACCTTACCCTGGGTTTATGCAGCTTGGCTCAAAATGCTTGTCCCTTTGGGGGGGAATTAAACATGCACTGATTTCACTAATTTTTTTGCACAATTTAAGTGTATAATTTTACATGAAACAATTGCAATAATTGTTTACCATAACTTGTGGATGGATTTGTTTTCTGGGCTTGTGCTGTACAAACAAGCAGTTGTATAATAACTATTTGACAGTTGTTAGTGCATGACAAATTTTTGTTAATGTACCTGTAGCAATCATGTTTTCCATCAGAAAATTGCTGTGAAATCTGCAAGGAAATAAATATATATTAAAAACAGAGACTACTGTAGCACAATCTTTATCTATGTCTCACCTTTGCCATTTTATATGTAAGGAAACTTTGGAAGCCTTTGTATAGCATACTTGTGCTTAAAGAATTATAATGCTCTAAGCATACAGAGGCGTATCTTGTACAATGTCTGTGTCACACTCCTGCATCATGCAGCTGGCAGTGTGGGTGTGGGTGTATGCATGTGTGTGCGCATCAGTATGTGTAGCTGAATGATGCAGGCTGTGAGGGGCACTGCTCCAAGGCAATCGGTTCATGGGTGAAGCTTGATAAATGCAAAAATTGTTAAAAGTAGTATAGAGGTTACATTAAGGTAGCTAAGCATGTACAGGTGGGGAAGAAAATGTTCAGTTACCTGGGTTGCATGGAGTTATAAAATGTATAGCAATACCTAAAGGGTTTTACCACAATAGTTTTGCAAGCATGCAAAACAGGTTGGTGTGTTGACATGTCCTGCAAGTGTACCCCCTAAGGCACCGAGTTATGATAAGGGTATTGTGAGGTGTGGGAAGCAAACTATGTTACATGGGAGGAAGGGAAAGAGGAGCAGATGGTATGTGCTGCAGCAGGGCACTGGTACATGCACTGTGTGCCTTGTGCTGCAGTAGAGTTAGTGCCAGGGCTTGTCCATTGCATGCAAGTTGTTTTATTCTGAGGCAAAGTGTGATCTTGTATACATTAAATTGACATTTTGTTGCTAGGAAAACCATTGCTCACCATGACAATATGATAATTTGTGCTGCTTTTTTTATATATTTTTCCTGCTAATTTCACGAATGGCTGAGGTGGTAATGAGGCGTGTATGCGAGTTTTTATGTGGAATGCCCTCTTTTGAATGTTTTGGTTTTCATAATTTATATTTAGTATTTGTTTTTACCTTAACTTGCAAATTGTCAGCTGCACTTGCTATCCATGTGTGGCAGTAACCTTTGGCATCATGCTCATGAATTTTGAGCTGATAACACATATTTGCATAACATTGTATTTATCAAATGAAGATTGTCCTTGGCTGCAGATTTTGTTATGCCCTTGTCTATTAGTTTGCTTGCTTATGCCAAAGTGAAGAGAAAGAGGAATTGTTGAAGGTATTTATTGGATGAAAATATGGGATAACAATTTCAAGATTATATAATACCAGTGCAAGTGGATATTTTGTGTAATTTCATATGATGGATGACCTAGTATCAAAACTAAAACTTTCCCTAGCCTACCAGCTACTACACGATGGTTTACATTAGATCTAAAAGGAAAGTGGAGATTATGAATGTAAATCTTTATTCATCTGTTCATCTGTTGTGCACAAACCCTGTGTAGCTTATCTCTACCTTTCACTCCGTTTCCAAGCCCATTGCCATTGTGGAGGGTCTTTGGAACCAGAGCTAGTGGCTTGATGCTGTGATAGAGATCTTTTGGTTTCTACACCCTCGGACTTCAGTCTGGTCCAACCAATTTACATTTGGCCCGTTCTTCTTTTCTAGCTTTATTTCCCCATGCTTTATCTGTCTTTTCTTAATTACCTCCCACTATCCCCTTCTTTTCCTAAAGTGTGACGGGACTAGAGAGTGTGGCTCAATGCTGTGATGAAGACCTTTTGGCCTTTCTTTACAGCCTCGAACTTCAGTCTGGTCCAAAAAATTATTGCTTGGCTTATTTCTTTTTTGTAGCTTTATTTCTTCTTGTCTTTTCTTTCTTACCTTCCACTATACCCATCTTTTCCTAAGATGTAAGAGCTGTGCTAAGTGGATGAGTGCCAGAACTGCTGGAGATTCAGATATTCAACAAAATGCTGTAGATCCACCGCACCTTGCTCTTTGTCCCTCACCTGACAATATCCGTACATGATTTAGACCAAATAACAATTTTCCAAGAGGGTTGAAGATTAGTGGAAAGCAAGTATGACAAAGGACACAAAGGACAAGCACTCCATGGCATATGAAAGGAAATATGGGGAGGCGGTGGTCTAGTGGCTAGTGGTCAGGCATAGCAACTCAGGGTCCCGCGTTCGAGCCTCGGCACGGGCTGGCCACTTTTCTACGTTGCTACCGCCGAGTGGCCTAAGTTCACCCACATGCTGCCACAACACCATCCTCGCTGGGACTGCAACGTTATATGCGCGAGGAGCTTCCGCTGGCAGCATGAGCCTATCAAGAAGAAGAAACAAGGCGTCACTTAAAAAAATCTAACCCTCGCTACTAACGGGCGAAGGCCAACCATCTAAGGTCTCAAAGAAGCCTACCGGCGCCATGGGTAAAAGATTTAGAAAAAAAAAAAAAAAAAAAAACGTTAATAACAGGAATCCTTACCCAGTAAAATATATGTTGTTACTTTGATTTGATATTGTAATGTGTTTATAGGGAGAACATAAATGGGTAAAAGTGGCAAATTGCGTACCATAGTTATAGTTGAGGCAAAGGAGTCAATGCTCATAAAGGTTGCCTCTTTTCTGCTTTACAGTCTCGATATACTTATCGCAGGAGTTTTAAAGGAGTTCACACTCTGGCTCATTACTAATTTATCTGGGAGACTATTCCAATTGTTAGCAATTCTTGTTTGGTTCAATGTGTTCAGTTTCGGGGTCCTGGCACCAATTAGAATAATTTCCATCAGTTTTTAAGTCAGGTAAATTCAAACCAGTATATACAGTATATAAGCCACAGGTGGGTTCAGTGCTAAAGAGCAAATATATGAACGTGATAAAGTATGTACAGTAGGTACACAGTTTGTAATTTGTATTCAGCGGTGTAGTTATGGTTGCCAAGTAACTCTACATATCTTTGGGTTGTGCTACGTAACTCCAAACATTACGGCAGATCAATGCCTGTGTATTTCTATTGAATACTTCTAAATGATAAACAAGAAAACTTTTTCTTACTTGTAAAGTAAAATGCGTTAAATTCATTCAGTTTGTGTTATCATGAAATATAAATACAGTTTATATAACCCTTTGCAATGTTTGCTGCTGCGAAACCCGGAAATAAATCTTGTTCCGAGACAGACCAGGCAAACAGGAAACGTCAAAAGGAATGGACTCGTAGCACAACAATTCCTCTTTCCTCTTCATAATGTTGCAGGCAAGTGAGCTGAAGGCATGTTAGTAAGGTCCGAGGGCATAATGTGCCGTCCCTGCCAGCAACACAAGGGCTGCAGCAGTACTAGTGGTGTTGCCTCACAATGGTGGGCTCAGTGATAACTTCATTAGCCTGTCAACGCCGGGCTGGCATGCTGGTGTGAGGGAGGGGCTGCTGGCCTCTACTGTCCATGTCAGGATGCATGGAAGTTGTGGGACTTGATGAGATAACACCAACCCCATGCACTACACATCTGTATTGACAGAGGGCATCACTGTCAGGAGATGGGAATAAACCACAGTAGGTCAGGGGAAAAGTTGACCTAGTCACTCACTCATGTCAAGTATGTGAAGTTTTACCATAATGAAACAAGCAAGATGGCATCAGGCAGTATCTAAGCGGGTCATCTGCTGTACCTGGACACATTCACATCCTGTCATGGGCTTTATAGAGGATAAAGTTGTATTGAATTTATCTTTCAGATCTTAAGGATTCCTATGAACACTTTTGGCGTTTGATAGGGTCGATCTGTGCCAAAGGATGCCCATCCATGTTTGCCTTCAATATAGGTCTTTTTGATGTGTTTCAATGCTATCTATTGCTAAATATAGCTGTGATTTTCAACACTAGTACATTGCATCTCAGAGGAGAAAATTATCCTAATCATTGCATTTTTTTTAACCTAGAAAATAGGTAACTGATATACTACTGATATACTAAAAGACATAATTCATTAAAAACCCATAGGATACATTGTATTTACCTTGGTAAATTTTTTACAACTTTACAAAAATGTACCCAGATCTAAATAAAAAATTTTGTATAGATTTTGATGTATTTATCTTGGTAAATTTTTACAACTTCACAATAATGCAATTAGATTTAAATAGCACCTTTCGTATAGATTTTGATGCATTTCAAATTATTTTGATATTAATTTTCATCGCAATTCCATATATTCTAAAATATCCTCATCAGCCCCAACAAGCCTGGGAACCTGTAGGAATGTGGGGTTTATGGATGGGGAAGATGAAATACAGTGATTTACGCAAATAAAAAAAAGTGCCAGAATCACTAACCTAACGTAACATAACATAACAATTCCCAATTCACGAACGGGCAATGTACTGATGATCACAAATAAATGCACGAACACATGCTTCTACCTGGGGTAGAAGCTGGGGAAGAAAATGGCTTTTGGCTAAGAAAATAAATGGCGTGTGCACCTGGCCATACCTCCATTTTTGTGCTTCCTTGGGTAGAAGCTAGGGAAGAAAATGACATGTGCACCTGCCCCAACCTCTAATTTGTGCACATGTAAAACATTTAATATCTCCAAAATTAGGGATTTGCAAAGGAAATATAGTGAGTAACATCAACAGGATTCAAAACTTTTGTAAAAACATATTTCTATTCTTGGATATAATGGCAGTGAATTGTCAACTATTAGTGAAATGTGTTCAAACACAAATTCTGAAAGAATCAACTAGTTGTAGCTTTCTAATTATAATTTTTCTTGATGCCAAATGTACACAATTTTCGTTTGGCAGAAAAATCTATGTTATAAACCTTTACTGGATACTACACTCAGCACCCATCAGAGATGATCCTCAGCCTCTTCTCCCTCCTTCCAGCAGATTTCAACGTGGTAAACAATGTACGACTCCTTGGGGCCCCGAGGTGGAGGAGAGATGGACCCCCACAACAAATGCATGGGTGGCCGTGTATGGTGTGTGTCAGACATTTGCGGCATCATCTGCGCTGTGATGACGTGGATGCTGGTGACGTATGCTGAGTTTGTGGTGGTGACGGTGGTGATGGGTACGGCTAACTACCCCATCTACACCACATTGAACTTACTGCTTTTCAACATGTTTGCGGTGCTCGCCCTCACTTCACACACTCGAGCCATGTTCACAGACCCTGTGAGTATTTAGAGTAATTGAATTAGTGATGTTGCTGTGGTTGTGTGTGGATGAGAGGGTGATATTATTGGTGCTATTGTGGAGGTAATGTGGTCCAAATCTCTGTCTATCTAGGTTTTCTTGTTCGGTACTTAGCTGTGTTTTTGTCTTTGTCTGTCTTATCTTTCTATCATCATCATTTCTCTCATCATTGGTTACACCCTACTCATTCTAGACGAACTTGATAATGGGATAACCTTTACAATTAGTTCTTTCAATAACATGTTTAATGAACTATAATTATTACAAGATATAGGACTTTATTATTGGAATGTCAGAAGGTAGGAGTTCCAGTCTCAGTTTTCTCCTGTTATATCACAGCACATGAGACTTAGTCAAGTAGTATGAATAATGATACTATCACACTATATTGTCTACCACCCTGCAGTACATTTTATATATCCACATTCCCATACATTATGTTGTTATTTTATGGATATTTCGTGTAACCAAAGGTTTTGTTGTGATCCATAAACCCTAGTATATTGTCTTTTAACAGGGTGCTGTACCCAAGGGTAATGCCACACGGGAAAACATCCAGCGCATGGGTCTCAGGGAGGGCCAGGTTATATTCAAATGCCCCAAGTGCTGCAGCATCAAGCCAGAACGTGCCCATCACTGTTCTGTGTGCCAGCGCTGCATCCGTAAGATGGACCACCACTGCCCATGGGTCAACAACTGTGTCGGGGAGAACAATCAGAAGTTCTTTGTACTGTTTACCGTATGTCTACTCTTTTTTGTTGTCTCTATTCCTGGCTTTCATTGCATTTATGTTTATTGTTGTTTTTAGTTTCTTATTTCTTTGCTTATTACTATTATTTGACTTGCAATTGTGGGACAAGTTTTATATTATATATTGCATAAGAAAGAAGTTACACAATTGATGTTAATAATGCATTACTTGTAGTACCCCACACAGCTAGATTACTCTTTTGTGTCATCCACAGTTGTATATTGCCCTGCTGAGCCTCCATGGCCTGTTCTTGGGCATCTACCAGTTTATTATCTGCGTCAAAAGTGAGTGGCGGGAGTGTTCATCCTTCTCCCCACCAGCCACAGTCGTCCTACTTCTTTTCCTCATCTTCGAGAGTCTACTGTTCGCCATTTTCACCGCAGTCATGTTTTTCACTCAAGTCAACGCTATCTGGAATGACGAGACGGTATGTTGGAGAGAACGCGTTCTTAATATTGCTTGCTTGGCTTATTTTGCTTCACCATTAGGCACTGCCATGTTCCACACACAATCAGTGCACCAGGTGTGTGATATATTGTTTTGTGATGTGAGCAAGGCATTTGAAGACTGCACATTATAGACCCAATTGTATTTAGACATCTGGGGTTTGAGGCAGTTGATGTTGATGCGTGCATGGGATTTTATTTACTGAATGATAACAGTATAAATAAATTGTGAGCTATTATATAAATTTCGATGTAGACTATGGACCTAACATTTAGGGCTTCTGTATTAGAAGGATTGTCCATTTTGCCCATAGCCATCTTGTTCTCCCACATTGAGGCCACTGGCAGTTGGCAACATTAGCACAGGCCCCAAGAATTGTCAAAAGGAAAAACAATGAAAGCAGTACTGATGTTGTGCAGCAGCCTTCCTGTTAGATCTATTTCTTTGGAGTATGATAACAGTGCACATCATGTGAAGGTGGAGATGGGCTGGTCTACCACTTCAAGTTTTTCTTTGCACAGTCACAATCTTTGCACACCTCGGTTAAACCTCATTATGATACTGCCTTGGCACATAACCATGAACCCATGATTCATCATTAGTTATGACCTTTGAGATGGAGGTGGCATCATCTCTGACTTGATTCTTGAGCTCGCTGCAAACTGCAATGTGATGAGACTTCTATTTGTTACTCAGCAGTCTTGGCACAAATTTTGCAGCGATGCGTGTGATGCCCAACACATCTAACGAAATGGTTTGCACGCTCCTGTACTACAGTCGTACGATGTCACAAATATCATGGATAATTTGTCTACAATCTGCAAAGATAACCTGACAAACATTTCTCAATGATTTTTGGTGTTCTTGCCAATGATGGTCGTCCAAAACAGTGATCATCTTCAACGGACGGTCTTGCTTCCTTGAACACCTTATACCAGAAATATTTTCTGTTTTGGGACATGACATTGTTACCAAAAGCTTGCTGAAGCAGCCAGTGAGTTTCTGCAGATGCTGTGTTGATTTTGAAACGGGTGGCCTTAATACTGCATCATCAGCTGTGTTGCCCATCTGTCAGCTGGGGTTTGTCCACCCTCATATCCTTCATTTCAATCCAGTTTCCTTCCTTTCTTCCTCCTCTCTTCCTTTCTTCATCACTCAGATCCATTACCTTAAGGGTTTGAATGGCCTTAACTGACATCTGCTCTTCAGCTCATAGGAAAACAACATTCCTCCTCTTTCACTTTTCTTATCACATAGATTCATTAATATGGTTGGAAGCAATTGGAAAGCGTTCAGATATGGAATTCATAACACAGTACAGTGTTTCATTCTCAGGCAGGGAGCAAATTAATAATAAAAAAAATATAGTACCAGCTACTTGTCCATACATTTAGAACCATCCAATCATTAGGCAATAGTGATGATACAGTACAAAGTTGGTCTCCTACAAACAGGATTAACAAAGTCTTATTATATATCCAAATGCTTGCAAGACCACCATCTGTTCTCCACTGAATTGCAATATGTATATTGCAGGGTATTGAGCAGCTGAAGAAGGAGCAGGCAAGCTGGGAGAAGAAGTCACGGTGGCGAAGCATTCAAGCTGTGTTTGGCCGCTTCTCTCTCTCGTGGTTCAGCCCATTCACCTCACCGCCCTTACCCACAAAAACTCATTCATACATGTATGCTGTATAGCTCTATAGGATAGTAAGAGAATTCCCATGGACTTGTAAGGAATAGGTATGAAACATGGAAATTCAGAGCCAAGAGACAATTGATGACCAAACTTGAAGTATTTTGTATAATTATTAGATTTCTTACCATTGAAAACAACTTGTGTACCATGAATTATATTTTATGCTATAAAGAAACATTCATATTTAAGAATGTACGAATTTATGTGCTGAAACAACATCTACTTTTGCCATTTTGAAATTTATAAATAATTTTATTTGAGTGCAGTGTGGGTGATTTTCTTAGTGTGAATTTAGTCCTACTGCATACACATACTGTGTATGTGGTAATATTTTTATTTTCTATAGATATCTACGTATTAGACTTTTGGCTGCATGACTTATTTTTAGCTCAGATTTGTAATGATTTTTTAAATTTTCTATGACACGGGTCAAAGATTATTTAATACCAGTAACTTCACCACTTTTTGTCTCCTTCCCTAACATTGTTAGACCTTGACAGGCCAGCACATACAGGCAGTGCCAAGCACCATAAGGTAGCAGTAGCACACCGTTCCATGGGAGTAGGAGACCTGGGGCTAAAGGTCATCTTGAAGTAAAGTAATATATAGTAAAGTTTCAATGTGTTTCAGATTGCTTTATTAAACTTTGTTTTGCTCAGTTGGTCCGGTTTAGTTTTTGCAGTCACAGACCTCATGGAAGCTGTGGTGTGAGTGTTTGTCCCTGTGATAGCCCTCAGCAGTGTTGGCTGGCTGAGTCTTGCTGAGTCCTCGGTGGTGTGGTGCTCAACTACTTGCTGGTTATTGTCCCTTTGGTCAACAAAAGTCCCACAGGGCCAAGATACTCCACTCCACTGGCTCCCTTGACGGGTGGCTTCGTAGGTGAGTGTTTTATATAATTCTTATTATTTAAAGAGAATGGAGATGTACAATGCAAAAGTGCAGTATGGGAACCCATGTCTGGCATGTTTGGCCTCTGAAGGGTTTTCATATAATATATATTTTTCTGGGATTTGGAGCTCTAGGCCAGAAATGTAGGTAGAAATAGTTACTTAAAAAAGGAATAAATTCACTCAAACTTTCCTGCTCTGCTTTCAAATGAAAGGATGTTGAATGCTTATACTGTGTCAGTAGCATGTTAAGTAAGGGTCCAGAACGTGATACTCAGTTTTCCCCTGTAGCATTTGGCTGAAGGATGTTCACATTAGTGTCTGCTGTGCTGTTGCCACTAATTGTATATGTCTCTGTCTCCTTCCTTAGTGTTTCTACTGTGTCAGAGACATGTTATGTAAGAGTTCAGGGGTTGATACTTTCTCGGCTACACCTAAAGAAAATGTACCAGGTGTTGTTTTGATGATTACTTTTACATTAAACTTTACTGTAAGACATGATTTATAGCAGCCCAAGCATTACATTTTGTTGTATTCATATAATTTTTCCGAGCTCAAAAGGCCATTCTTTAGGGTGATGTAATGCGTAGTGTGTTGCAAAATATGGGAACCTTCACTGTGCTGCACTGAGGTGTGAATTTTCCATCCAGTTGGTTGAAGAACCTTGATCATTAATATTAGACTATATATATATATATATATATATATATATATATATATATATATATATATATATATATATATATATATATATATATATATATATATATATATATATATATATATATATATATATATATATATATATATATATATATATATATATATATGTATATATATATATATATATATATATATATATATATATATATATATATATATATACACACACACACACACACACACACACACACACACACACACACACACACACACACACACAAGTTTTGTGAGGCCGAGTTGTTTGTACTGTTGCAGAGTATGTATGCATCTTAGCCTTCAGTACAGTTTAGGCATTAATGTTTTGAAGTGTATCGCATAATATTTTGCAGCAGATAAAAAAAAGTAGCATAGATGATCTGATATAGATAGAAGATTCCAGATATTGTCATTGTCATCTTTGATTGTACTGGTCTATTCAGCATTGACATAATGTGTCACAAGAGTATTTGTTTTTGTTGTATAATCAAATATTGCTGACAATTTTTTTCATGAAAATTATGATAATTTCAGGGATAAGTTTTAGATGGAATAAGACTGTTGTTTTGCAATTGGGTCCCGAGGAAGTAGCAGTTGTACCATTTCTCATAGGTAATACACCAGTAATTGTTTTATATAGGCATTGAATTAAAATCATAATAGTATATCATTCAAGGAGAGGCAACGTGGGCATAAAGACATAGCAAGTCATTAATGGGACTATTTTGTGGCCTTATCACTTCAAAACCATGTGGTGGATACACATTGAAGGCCATTAAGTATCACAAGTGAGAGACTGTTTAGTGTTACTGTTTCAGTTGCAGAAATAACTACTTTACTGATATTTTATTGATCAGATTTTCAGTAAGCATTCTGAATCTTTTGCATTGTCATACAGAGGACATTTTTGTTATGAAGTTGTCAAAATACTCAGAGGTAACAGAACATCATCCAATGTGTTGTGTGTCATCTGAGAAGGGAGTGTGGAGGCTTAAGAGTAAGGTGTCTTACTGGTGGAATAAGCAATCTTTCTGTCTGTATCTATGTATATCTATTTCTGTCTATCTGTCAATCGGGCAATCTATCTATGTTAATATCACTGAATCAGCATCATTC
This sequence comes from Cancer borealis, assembly GCA_036785275.1. Classification (NCBI taxonomy): domain Eukaryota; kingdom Metazoa; phylum Arthropoda; class Malacostraca; order Decapoda; family Cancridae; genus Cancer; species Cancer borealis. The sequence continues at coordinate 43,941 of JAXIVD010000864.1, forward strand.
CCATCACCATCACCATGATCATCATTGCTATCACCATCACAATAATTATCTTCATTATCATCATCATCATAAGTTTGGATGTTAACTGGATGTTTTTTTTGTCAGACAGCGAGAAAAAATAATAAGCATACTACAACACTCATGGATTGATTTATCATGATGAAGAAAATTTGCATGAATTGTGGTGAAAGGCATAGAACATGGCAAGATGTGGAAAAATACTGTGAGTTTAAATAGATAATGGCTGATGAACAAAAAAATAATAAGTGTGACAGGTTTGTATTGGTAGAAGACTTGATTTTAACTGAAAAGCCATTTAGTTAACTCAGAACTTGATGTGTGAGTTGTCATGCCGTAAAGGGTTCAAGGGTTACGTTGTGGTATTTGAGTGGCATTGTTGACTATTCAAGCATTTCTTCATAGTTTAAAGCTATCCTTTCTTATTACCATGTCCATCTTCCAATACATTGCCATATCTTTCCCTTTACTTCACCATCAACCTTTTATTGTGCCATTGCACCTATGTCCTTAGATATGTGGAATTTCTTTATCTTATTAACTCACTCAAGTAGTTTTCTCATGCAAGTCTTGCATCTTTCCTGGAGTCCCATCCTTCTCAGTATGGGAACTGGGATTGTAATAAGGATGATTATACACTCAACCTTTGGCTATTACACCTAATTGGTGCCTCTATCACTGTGCAATAGCCGAATTTGCAATAGCTTAACTGAAAAACCTATGTGAATAATTCTAATTGGTGCCAGGATCCCGAAGCTGACCACATATTTTACGATTTTGCCACTTTTTTACCAAGTTTTTGTACCTTAAAAAGACATACAATATCAAATGTGACAGTAATCAGGAGACGAAGGTCACAGTGACATGTATGGTGAGCATTCTCACATCCTTCTGAGCCCTATAAAGCCCTGGCATGTCCTCCTGCGTAAATCTCAGTTCCCCTTCGCTGCCTGCATGCGAAAAGCCAGCGTGGCGAGGTAGTGTGAGTGTTCCATCTGCAGGGTTTCAAGCAACGCTGGCAGTGCGGGGCATAGCACAACATATGCGGTGTGGGATCAAATGTCCAGGCTTGTCAAGGGGTTAGTATTGTGGGTGTGGTTTTAGCCCTCTAGCCACTCTTGCTGAATGCTTTGAACTGGCATTGTGACATGCTGTTATGTGCAATAGTATGAACTTGCTGCACGATAGCAATATTTGTGCAGCTACTTAGGTAGGTGCGATAGCGTTAAAATGCAATAGTGGAATGCACAATAGCTAAGGGTTGAGTGTAATGAACTAACTATCCATCACCTCAATGTTTAAGTCAGTTGTGTATTGTGATTTGTTGGTGTCATGAAATTTGTATCATGTCTAGTAAGCAGATTGCAAGAGCTGTGCACCATCTGTTACTCACTCTTCCATAAGTGCCATTCATCCTTATGAGTCTTGGATATTGGTATCAATGGTTGTTACATAAGAGGATAAAAATGTTTCTAAACAAAACATCGTAAGTTCCCAGAGAACAGACCATACCAGCTTGAGGCTTCACACAACACCACAGCCTAGTCATGCCTCTCACAGGGTGTACTTTAGACACATAGTTTCATTTTGTTTTTCAGGCATATCGTATAAACATTCAGTAAATAATGAGCAGTAGCACAGTGCATGAGATGCATGCAGATGACTGTTGAGAGGTGTTTGGTGTGTGTTTTTGTATGTCATTAGTATTTGGAGGTTTTAAAATTTGTTGTGTTTTTAAGATTACTGCTGCATTATCAATTATTTCAGTTAGTGTTACAACTACTTATATTGTAGATCTGATCTTCAGATAAGATGCATTTTGATCAGTTAGTAAATATTTATTTCCATATCATTTTGATGTGCATTTTTTTATCTTCATCGATTTTCACAAACATTCTTGCATGTTAAAACATATTTTCTTGCTTTTCCTCTCTTATATGGTGTGTATGTATGGTTGAAAGTATACATGCTTGTAATTTGTATGTATGCAAGAAGAATAAAGGAAATAACTGACCGTTTAGATTCTTGGACTTCAGGGAATGATTATTAAGTGTTTGTTGGAACTGCTTGCTGTTATCAATTCAATAATGGAGTTTGGTCTGAGACCTGGTCCCCCATCTCTGTTGAATAAGCAGTCCATGCAGTTATGCTGGATATGAATCCGAAAAAGATATTCAGAATTTGAATCCCTTTCAACACCAAGTATTTTGAGAAAGGGATACATGATTGGTAGTATTCTTGAAAGTTCAAATTAAACCAAAATGACTCCTTCTTTCATGTCGCACTGTACTGGGATGACAGCTAATGGCTAAATAAAAGGTTTATAGAAAGATTTCCTTTAAGGTTTATAGATATTTTTAATTTGTATGCAGTAAGAGAGAAAGTCCGTTGTTTATTCTATATTATCATATGAAATACAGTTAACATCAAATAATGTCTTGATAGCCATAAATATTATGGCTTAAAATCGTTGTGATAGAAATCAAACTATGTTGTTGAATTATTTCTAATTGATTGTTGAGAATACTGGAATAGCATGACTTAACCCATAATTATTGTGTTATGGATCAGTGATTGAATGGTGTGGAGGCTCCCAGGCAGTGTTTGCTCATAAAGGTTGTGTGTTGATGATTTTGGAAGTTTTTGTTGTTGATTTAGATGTCTTGCTTGTAAGGTTGTCAGTGTTATCATTCCAAACAAACACAAGGTACATTCAAACACTTGCTTGGGTGGTTTGTGTAAAGGGGAACATTCCTAGGCCACCCACGGCTTTATACTTGGGTGAGGATTGGGACGAAAAAGTCAATCACTATGGGAAAGAAGTCGGCTTGTGTTTTTGTAAAATTGGGGCAGTAAACTTCAAGTTAGCACATTGTAGTTTACATTAAGACAAAATTGTATTTTTTCTGGGTTTAGGTTATCAGAAAGAATGGAAAAAAAAATTGCTAATATTGCCTTGGCAGCAGGAAGATGTAGGCAGTGGTGCTACACGATGTGCATCTCAGGTGTGCCAGAGTCATGAAGTGCAGCACAGTAAGCTAATGCAATATTAGAACAAAGTTACAAGTTTGAAATGTCCTGTAACTATCTGTGGCAGATGTATTTGCATGAGACTATACATTTGGATGGATTTTGATCGTTTATTTTGGAATGAGAACATGTCTCTAAGATTTGTAATGATTTATATAATTCATTATTGTATTTACGATCTCATAGATTCTCAAGTTATAAATCATAGCTTATCATAAACTGTTGTTGCTGTGTTTGTATTTGTCACTGAAGCATAATCATGAACTATATATGTAAATATATTGACCTGCCATTACTAATCTTTTAACATAGCAATATTAAATTAATATTGATTGGATGTCACAGACAATGAACTCTAAATTCAAAACAGACAATTGCCTTGTGCCTTATATTTTTTTCCCCCCATAATGTATGTAATTGTTTTCCAGCATTTCATCACTGATTTAACTTTTGTAGAAATTACCCTTTAAATGAAATCTTTTTGTTGCATAAATGATATTGTGAATATAGAT